>JBCJKH010020592.1:0-22291 GCA_039877255.1 Loriculus beryllinus | reverse complement strand
TGTGTGCCACTTGTTTCCTGAGGTACTATGGTAATATGTCTCCCCTTCCCAAGCTGCCAGGGTGTATTTCGATCTCCATTCTTGTGGTTGAGCAGTCCTTGGTTGATGGGCGGCTATTCTGTTTGCAGACTTGCTCTGCTTCCAGCTTCCTACGTGCAGCATGTTCCCCAGCTCCAGCATTAAAATGTTTGGGATAGCTCTTCTCCAAGTGTGTTGTTTCTTCAATTGCCTTGCTTGTTCATTTACAGCCCACCGCTTCTTGCTGTGATGTCTATGGGCACTACACACTGTTCAGTGTGGTAGGTTTAGTGCTTTGTACACAAGTCTGGTTCCGGCTGCCCTGGGGCTGTCTCTGCCCTGGGGCTGTAAGGAAACCTGTGTCCCGGAATGAAATTAAATGTTGGGATTTATTTTGGTGCTGTTGGAATTCTGCTTGGCACTGATGTCCAGTTTAAATAAATGATGTGTGCAGTGATGCTTGTACCTCACCAGCAGTGGGACAGTAGTTCAGCTGACTGCTTACCTTCTCTGTGCTGGTAGCCTCATGGAAGTAAAGAAGAGGGTCTGGGACTGATGGGTTCAGACACTTGGGTAAGATTGCAGCTTTCCTGTGCAAAGCACTTGCAGTATGAGGCACTCCCTGCCTGTGTTGTTAGGGCACTTGGACCTTGCCTACACCCAACAGCTTTCCTAACATTCAGTAGGAAGGCTGACTGTGAGCAGCAAAGTATTCCTCATTTCTTATCCCCCCCACCCCCTTGTATTCCTGTCAGAAAAAGATCATATCCTCACAGATGCTTTACATCAGCATTTTTTGCAGGACATGGGGCTGGGTGTCCCTGAGCAGGCCTGTGCCCTGCCAGCTCCTCAGTGATTGTTCACCCATCACTGAATGGGTCAGTTTGCACTTTCAGCCTCTTTTCAAATAGTCTGTAGTACTTCTCAGGGGGCTTTTGGCTTGCTTTCAGCAGCTACTGTGAGGTTTTAACTTCATAATGTGAGCCTGCACGGGACAGCCTGATGCCCAGCAAGGTGGCACAGAAGGGAGAACAGCTCCATTATGAACACTGTTATTCTACCTGAATTTCCAGCTGTTGTCTTCTGTGTATACTATAGTCGTGATACTGTATTATAATGCTGTAATGTCTGAACGTGCTAGAAAAGCTCTACTTTTATCTCAGAAACTTTTAAGAAGTGCAGGATAGCTAGGAGTTTGGTCAGGGTTACAATGTAGGTGAGTTTGGCTGGATCTCAGTAATTGCAGATTTGAAAAGTGGCAGTAACAGCCTTATTAGGAGCCCAGTGCCTTCCTCAGGAGAAGTGCCAGCCACAGCTCTGGCCTTTGCCACCACCATGTTCTGGTAGAAATCAATTTATAACTTAAGGTCCTTTCCAACCCTAACTATTCTATGATTCTATGATAACTTGTGCTATCAGCTAAAGCATACTGAGCAGCTGGCTGATGAACACAGTTAGTACAAACAGCAGTTCATGGAATTACCACAGTACTACTCTCACACCCCTCAGCCCCTCAAAAGTACGGCTGCCTGATCCATGCCAGGGAAGGCTTGACCTGTTTTCAGTCCATTTCTCTCTAGGAATGTAACTGTGATGGTTACATCAAGAGCCTAGTGACCTCAGGGACCTCTTCCCAGTAATGCCAGTCAGTGAAATGAAAATGAGATATTGCTGACATCTATGAGACACATTCCAGTTGCCTGTCAGGTTTTGACTGGAGATGGAGTTAGACTGTCTCTTCAGAGAGCTGTCTGCTGGCAGAAGCAAGGGCAGAGGGATGGAGGGAACAAGAGCAGAGCAAGTCGTGCAAAGCAGGCAAAAGAAGGAGTGGTGAAAGCTGAAGTGCATGCCTCAGAAGACAGAACTTAAGGGAACAAACACAGCTAGTCTGACCTGCTTGGGATCAAAGCTGACTTTGGAATAGGGTGAGGGAAGCTGGAGAAGGTAAATCTTAGAAGACTGTCAAGTCAACCTGTTTTGTAGACGAACAAGCTGATGCCACTTAAGGTCAAGTATTGCACGTGCAATAAGGGGCATACTCCTCCTCCAGCAACCAGAAGTTGCTCTGTGAATGCGTCAGGACTGGCAGAATCAGTCAAAACAAGTCTTTAAACAAAAAATTAATTTCTTCTTCAAGTAAGAAGTATGGAAGGCAAGAAAAACCCATGGGATTCACTGTAGGTAACTTAATCAATTTGAAATACTTGTTTGGGAACAGTTCACTCACAGCAGTATGAGGCACTGTAGGGTGTTAATGCAGAGAAGTACTATTTGAGCAGAAGAGGTGGAGTAAGCTGGAACAGGTGAGAGGCCTACACTGTTCTTGTGCTGTAAATCACCACTGCTTGCAACAAGTGGTCCAAAACTGCCCAACCTGCATCATTCAATAACAGGCTCATAGCCACAGAGGGTATGTACAGTAAGGTCAAGCCCCCATTCTCTATAAACAGGTACCATTTCTGATTTTATTTCTTCATAACATACAGGTAATGCTCATGACACAAGAAGATGAGAAACTCACATTGCTCTGAACCATTTAAACAGCTTGCCATACACCAAAGAACATTATATTCATATTGAACATGTACACATTTCCCCCTCACATCCTCCACTTTGCCTTCCAAACATCTACAAACCATTTCCAGCATTGTTCAGGTACAGGACATGAGTTCAGACAGGAGACAGGGCACCACCCTGGGCAGGACATGGGGTTAAGGCTTCCTCCTGCAGGAACCCCTCCTCTAACGATACTGAGCCTACAGCTTTGATTCATTTGGTGACTGTAGCCTACTGGAAATCACAAAGAGCCACACGACCAGATTTCGGTTCCTCAAGAGGTGATTAACCAAACAAAACCCAATCATACGTATCTGTACATGGAGAAGGGGAGAACACATGTGTGTGAAGGAGCACAAAGGACAGGAAGGCTGTTTCTGCCCCTAGGGATTGATTTGTGTTAGCCCCCCGATTAACTGATTTAAATCAAGAACACAGGCTTTCACTGAAATCTGGCTGAGAGGAGCACTGCTAAACTGTTTACATAGGTATGTATACACACTGGAGTGTGTGTATATGCTGCAAATGGTTGTAATGTAATTGCTTTCACTCGATACATAAACAGAGACAAGTGGCAGTATGTTTAATGAATAACTACAACCTGACATGCTTTCCAGTGTGGTGTCAACCTACACCTTGCCTGGACTACCCCTTCTTCCAGCATCTTGTACACCCAGCATGAACACAGCCTCTGGGTTCAGTTACTCCTTGTGCTGCCTCTCTGTGCCTTTTGCACTTTTTAGGATCAAGTTACTTAAGGCTGTAGCTTTCAGTGCTATTTTCAACAGTCCACTGCAGGAAATTAAAGTCACATCCTAGCCACAAAACAAAACAATGACAAAGTCTTCTGCACTTTTCAATACAGTAAAACCTGAGATTTGAGTCACAAACTAGCTAAACTTACAGTAAAAAAACAAACATAACCCAAGCTGCTGACTTGAATTAGGGCTTCAGTTTGCTGCTGAGAATTTCTTTCTAAAGCTGTTGGCCAGGGGTAAATATTTATTACACGTCAATTACAATTTCCAGCTGCCTGCACAGAAACGGGACAAAGCATTATCGTTCCTCCCGAAACACATGTTCTGAGGGATGAGATAACTCAAGTGCAGCTCCTATTGGCGCAGGAAAGATGAAGCTTTATGCTGTGCTTCTGGTACCACCCATTGCTGACTGTACATCAGCTTGAGCCATGGCACTGCATGAAGGGTGAGCAGGAGGGATGCTGCTGATTTGCTGTCACAAGCAACACAAGAAGGGCTGTGCCTAATCTTGCATGAACCACATGTTTCCTTGGGAGGTGAGGACGTGGTACCAGCCAGCAGCAGCGCGGTGGAAAACCAAGATCCTGCACTGGGATGGAGGACAAGAGCTAGGACTGAGTTCCTTGCAGCTGCTAGTGCGGGAAGTAAGCAGGCATCCCACTGAAGCTGTCTCTTCCCAAACCCCCTCTCCTTCACTCCACACTAAGAGATGGGATGCTGGAAGTCCCCATCTGTTTCCCTTGGATAGGCAGCCAGCTTTCTCAGATGAAGTCAGCACAACTGAAGAGAAGCTTCTATTTCCCACATCTCCATCCATGTTAGGATGGGAAAAAACAACCACCTGCTTTCCCCCCAACCCATGTGTGACTGGAACAATGTATGAAGAGCAGTTCCTTAATGGTACTGCTCAACTAAGGACAAAAGCCCAGCCCAACTCAATTCCAGCTTTCAGAAGAAAAAAAAAAAAAAAAAGAAACCAGGAAAAAAGCCTTTAAGAGCCATCTATGGAATTGTCAGCAGGCAAGAAAAGGATGTTGCGGTATTGTACCGGCTACTTCTCTTGCATATAACCCTAAGCATTAACCACTCTATTACAGCTCGGAAGCCAAAGCAGCTGTCCCTCTCCCAGAAGCCAGCTTAATATCAAAAATACAAATACTGTTTTATTTTATGTTTCAAAAGACTGGGGAAATAAGGATGGTTCAGTCACTGACTTTAGGAATTGTGCTGAACCAACTGAAACACTTGTGCGTAGACAGCTTTCGGAGACGAAAGAGAAAAGAAAATCAAATGTGGCCAGTCAGTACTTGTTCACATTGCTTATGAACTGACCACCAGCATCTGGCAGCCATAAAGCCCTAGTTTATATGAATGTTTGAGGTACTGGGTTTGTTTTTCTCTGAAGCAGCTCTCTAGCAAATCACCTAAAGCCTATCCATTAGAACAACAGTTACACCAGTATTTACAATGGTCTGAACCGTGTGTCCAGACGAGCCGTGCTGTAACCAGTCCCTACGTCCTTTGGAATCGCTCCCGGCCTCCTTTCTTACAGGAAAAAGGTCTCCCTCCAGAGGTTGGCTCAGTGTCAGGGCTAAGGTGCACTGGTGAGGACATGGGGTGTGAGGAGGGGAGAACAAAACTAGCTTTGATGGGGAGGAGCATGTTTCAGTGGAACCAGAGAAAGGGTTTGATACCGAGAGCTTCCTTGTTAAAGGCCACTGAAAGGCTGTGCAATCCATTGCATATCACTGCTTTCTCTGTCAGGGACAGGTCTTTGAAATGTTCTGCCCTTCTCCAGGAAGGAGGAGGACGAAAACCCAGCGGTACACTTGGTCTCCTCGGGCAAACTTGTCGTTTCTTTGCTGTACTCATCTAGTCCCTGCGTTCATGCTGGAGCATTCACTCGCGTTTCTTCCCTCCCCACCTGCTTTCTGCACAGAGTTCATTATTTTCAGATTTACAGGGACCACTCAAACGCTGGGGGAGCAGCTTGGAGGGGGAAGCAACTCCAACACAGTCACAGGAGCCTGCTGCTCTCAAGACACTTCAATGATCTCCATGCTGCCTGAAAAACTCGACTGACTGCCTACTTTGCCCAGTTCTTCTCTGGATCTGTTGTCTGACATGATGCTCTCCCCAAACTCCATCTGGCAGCTTCTGCGCTTAAACTGCTTCTCGAAAGAGCTTTCCTCGTGCCAGCTCCGCCTGGAGTCACCGCGATCACCCTGCTTTGCCCTCCTGCGCACAGCACAGGCTTGGTCACAGCCCGTGGGCAGCTGACTACAGCTGTAGGCAGAGTAAGCAGCGCTGTTCCCGTAGATGGCAGAGGCAGAGTAGAAATGCGAGGACTCGGCTGCAAAATACCAGCTGTTGGTAAGGGACGTGGCCGATGTCTGAGGAGCCAGTATGTCCGAGTGCCAGCCTTTGAGGCCCAGCCCCGCAGCAGACTTTGCCAAATGCTGCTGGCTGGTGGACAGACCAAACAAGAAGTTCGTTCGGTAGTTGTCTTCCATGCTGCCGCTCCGGTGGAGGGGGTACAGGAGCGAGCGTTGGGTGGTGCCACTGCCACTGGCTCTCCCCAAGTGCTGCCGCTTGCTCTGGCTGTCCAGCTGCCAGGGGGCCTGGGGTTTCTTGGGAGGGTTTGCTTCCTCTTTGTCAGGGCTGGTTTCTGGGCTCTGCTCCGAGACCTCCTGGACAGGGGAGAACTGACACAACTTACTGCTGCCCTCTAACGCAGTCGTGTGTTTGTAGTATTCCAGCGTGTCTTCAGAGGAGGCAAAGCCCTGAACCGATGCTGTCACACAGCTGCTACTTGCTGAGTAGGATACAGATTTGATATCCAAGGAAAAGGAGCGCTTCAGCCGGTTGCTGTCTTCCACCTTATCCAGGGAGACGTGCAGTCCATTTATGCCCTGGACCAGCGGGCTGTCTTCCAGAGGGCACAAGTGGCTGCTGCAGTCCATGGGCTTCTGTTCCACGATCTCAGAGGTAGCGGTAATGCAGAGCTGGCTGGTGGAGAGGCTGCTCTGCCCCCCTTCTGGGACCAGCACGTGCTCACTGCTCTTTTCCAGGTGCAGAAGTTTCCTCTTACTGATATGGCCAGGCTGACCGCTCTGGTTCTTGATCTTCTTCTCAAAGTCCAAAAGCTGGCCCAGGAAGTTGAAGTTGGGAGAAATGGTCGGCCTTTTTTCTTTCACAAACCTGTAAAGAGGGGACAAACAAACTGAGAATAAATTTAGGGAGCTGCTGTTCAGACCTGAGACAATCCTACAGCAATTGCTGGGAATGTTAACAACCTCTTCTTAACTTACGGGGATGCCTGGACTGAGGATCAGTCAAGCATAAGTAACCTGATAATGGAGTTTTAAAAAGGCAGCTTTTAATCAAGATAATGCTGAGTGTTCTCAATTGTCTCTACACATTACTTACGATGGCCACAGCAAGGTTTAAGTGAATCATTTGCCTTATTTTGCTTTACAAGTGGGATCTCTGCTCCCTCAGTTTCAGACCAAAGTTAAAAGCTCCTCCAGTTCTGCATGAACAGCTTCAGAGCTCAAGCCAAGGGCCCTTGGTCTCTCCTGCACTACAGAACGCAGGCCACCATTCACAGCGATGAAGTCTCATGTTCTTTTTACCTCTCTCATGCTGTTGTTACTGCAGTGACTGCTTCCTACCCTGCTTCTCTTTGTCTTGCCTGACAAAGAGCTCTGATATGTGCTGACTTCATACAGCAAATGCCAGCAGTTTCTACCACACGCCGGTATTGACCACTGATATGATAATCAAAACCAGAAAACCAGAAAGAAACAAGTGCAGCATCAAAACAAAAATATGTAGGTGGTTCAGCAGGAAAGGGCAACATTACTGCCAATTCATTGGCAAAGTTCACCTAGTTTTAAGCCCTGTAGGAAGCATCTTGACTTGCATATCTAAGCATGCACTTACATACTCAGTTGAATACAGAGAGAGTATATACTTGCAATGTTTTCCTGAACCAGGGCTCTAAGTGTATGAAAGACTTAAGTAGTAGAAGTCCTGTCATACATTCAAAGTTAAATATAAAAGCATACTTCCTACCTGTCTAGTTTGCAGTACAGCTAAGCAAGTACTCTCTGCTTTTTGCAGGCTGCAAAGCAGAAAGCTGCCAAACTGCTTCCTCCTCTTGGAATTAACAGGGGAAGCAACCTTGAGGACTTAAATCCAGCATTATACATATATAATTCATCACTGGAAAAATTAAATATGTTAAAAACAAAGCCTCTCTGGGGATGTGTACAGAAGGTGAGTGTGCAGCCATTAAAAATGGCATGTGAAAAATTCAGAGGTGTACTTGTGTATGTGTGCATACATGCACAACTGCACACAAGCACATGAAAACTATCAAACAAAACTTGTGTTTATTTGTTTCCCAAGCTGCCACACAGCAAACACTAGCAGAGAGAGTCGAGCTGACATGATGACCTGGGGTATCAAAGTTGCACAAACTGATAGTGGAAGCTTCCATCATGAAGTGTAACACTGTCAGAGAAAACTAGTCTTTAGGTTGAGCTCTTTACATTTAATTTGGGGGCTTTTATTCCAATGTAACCAAATCACTCACAAGAATTCATACAGTCTTTGTTCACTTCTTCTCCAGTCAAAGCGAGTTGTGCTTGTTACTGGGTTATTTGAAGCTTTTTAAAACTGAGAAGGGTACAAGAAAGGCTGCTGGATCCCCCTCCCAAGTTTTCAGGTACTGTAAACTTTCTCATTTCAAAATGCACTCTTTTCCAATTGGCAAACATACATAACGTTTCATGCTGATGTTTATTTCCCTCCATAGGACATTATACAAGAGAAAATATTTATCTCCTCAGCTCTCTCACATCAAGTAACACCATCACCTTTTTATTGTAATAATAGCATCAAATATTTCTCTAATGACTTTCATTAACTCAGAGAAAAGTAGTTTTCTTTCAAGCTTTGCCAACAAGCAATCCCTGACCAATGACTGAAATGTGCTGCAGACGGTTCTCACTAAGCCATACCAAAGGAAATACTGTGAACTAGAACATAAATTTCACAGTAGTTGTTCAGTGTGTACAGTGCAAAGAGAAGGCGGCCTGGGATGATTAATCCTTTGCACACGAGTCACACTTCTGGTTAAGAAGCAAACTGGAATTTCATACAGAGATTTCACAGAAGAGTTCAAAAGCAGCACTTCAGAAGCTCCCTGAAGCTGTGCATTTTACAAGTGTTCGGTATCCTACATCTCTAACCTCCATACCACTGCAACCTGAGACCAGACAGGTTTCTTTAGTGACTCAAGCTCATACCTTGCACAGTATCCATCCACATGCACTAATTCATCGACTTTATCTATACCTCTATACAGTTTTCAGCTATGCCTCTTAATCAGACCTATTTCACCATACATGTTGAAATGACTGCACAACACCAACTATCAGCAGGCTCCAGAAAGGAACTGGAAAACTTCTAAAGGCAATGGGAGCGGGTAATTCAGTTATCCTTTACATACACTCTTTTCACTGCATACATAATTCATCAGCTTAAAAGAAAATGCCCCACGGAAATCATGCTCCAGAAGGGAGTTTTAAATGTTCATCTTTCTGTTCTCATCAGTGTTTTAAAGATGACAGCAGCAGACACTGGCCATTTGGAAGGTACCCCCTCCACCTGCCTCAACACAATTGTCCAAATTGCTTCTGCACAACACAGTGATGCAGCAGCTGTGCCTGTACAGCCCATCATAAAGAAAACCATCATTTTCTGTACAACACAACAAAGCAGTTTGTTAAATACCAAAGTCATGGTAAACTGCATCCAAGCCACTTGGAATGCAGTAAAGTGTTCACAATCCAAATACAGACAAAAATAGAATTTGAAAGGATAAAAAGTGAGGGAGGGAAGAGGTTCTCCACCAAAAAAAACAGTTGATACTTCAAAATACCTTCTCCCAGAGTTTTTGGTTGGCTCCATTAGCAACAAAGAAGCTTTCTTAATTCCTAGACATTTCACCTGTAGTCAGTTCTTTGAGAGCATTACCTGTCTGCATTACATTTGAGAGCATTACAACTGCAGTCAACAGAGCCAGCCTAGCATTTGTCTTAAGTATGATTATAAATATCCTCAGTTCTTTTTCTTTAACCCCATCCATTCCATCCTCTCTCTGACTTACAAGATACTGTTACATGTGTGCCATAGCTGTATGTGCATATGTATCTATACACATACATTTAATAAGCAGTTTAAATTCCATATATTTGCCTACTCGGAGTAAGGACCAAGATCACCATTTTGCAGATGGGCAATTAATACTAGTTGCGTCATGCCTGCGCAACACCATTCATTTGCTTTACAGAGGAAGCCTATATTTAAAACAACAGCATGTGGATGCCAGTGAACTACCAGATAACGTAACTTCTGCTTCTACCTTTGGTCATATGAAATCACAGACTCAGAATGTTTGGGTTGGACAGGACCTTAAAGCTCATTCAGTTCCAACCCCCTGCCATGGGCAGGGTCACATTCCACTAGGCCAGGTTGCTCCAAGCCCTGTCCAACCTGGCCTTGAACACTGCCAGGGATGGAGCAGGCACAGCTTCTCTGGGCAACCTGTGCCAGTGTCTCCTCACCCTCATAGTGAGGAACTTCTTCCTAATGTCTAACCTAAATCTACCCTCTGTCAGTTTAAAACCGTTTCTCCTTGTGCCTTCACTATGTGCCCTTGTAAAAAGTCCCTCTCCACATATATAACCTTTATCATGTACATATACATATACACATATGTAAACTTTTATCATTCACCTTAAGAACAAGCAAACAGGCACAAGAATTAGTATGAAGGGAAATTTTCTCCTTACCTGTAAGCTTCATCTAAGGACATATCCATTCTCTTCATGATATATGCAATAGCGATTGTGGCAGAGCGAGAGATTCCAGCTAAACAGTGCACTAACACACGACCATTTGATGCTTTTGCTTTCTCTATATAGCAAAGAAATTGGCAAGTGTCAAACTCAGCAGCATTTATACCATGAGAAAAAGTTGCAAAAAAATCAGTGTTATTTCAAATTGTGCAAAACTTCCAAATTAACTGCTAATTGCAATCTCATGGAAGCTTTAAACAAGACTCACCTATTTGCTCTAGCACTGTATGGCATTGAGTATAGAAAAAGCAGGTGACTACACACAGGAAACATACTGCAGTTACAGCATACCACATTTCAGTGTGCACATAAACAGCCCTATTTAGATGTCTGGGAAAGGTGATTGTTTCTAATTTTATATGCAAGTAAAAAGCAAGCATTCATGATGGAACAATCTGTCCAGTTCAGATTTGGCTAGTTCACTGCTCAAAGGTCAAGACAGGATCTCTATTTTCTAATTTGCTCTCTGCAGGCATGTATCAAGCATCTACCAGAAAGCAGAGTTGTGCTCTTAAGAAGTCTCTTTGCGCTGAACATGCAGTGGCAGAATCTCCCTATGTTACTTTGCTTCTGTGCTTGTAGAGTGATGGTAATCATGTATGGAGATCCTTAGTGTTTTCATGCCACCCAGATAAGATTCAGGTCTTCTCCAGCCCAAACAACAAAGGAGACATGAAGGAATCCAAAAACTGTTTTTGAGAATTTAAACTTTCTTCTCACCTATAAAATCAACTGATTTATCCAACCAAGGCAAAATTTTCTCACAAAAGCTGTCGTTCACAGGCACTCTCAGGAAATGGGATTCTGGAATAAAATCAGGCTTTGGACAAGTATTGCTGGCATTCAGTACGTAGCAAATATCATTCTGCTGCATCAGCTCCTAGGAAAGAGAGAAAGATTAAGCCTAGAGAAGTCAACTGCTACCTTTGGCACACTACAAACCTAAAAACCAAACTGAAATGCATGTTGGAATTGCTCTGGCTGTATGAGAAACATTCTTCTGTGAGACAGACAACTCAGCTTTTAATTCTTCAAGTAAGTTTTAATGAGATATTCAGCATCCAAATAACATACATGGAATGCAAAGCCCTTAAAAACGAAGTTAACAGAAATAATGGTAGAATACCTTCTGCTGCTAGAAAGCATCACTTTCAAGAGAATTACTTATTTGCTACTTTGGTTTAAATTCTCACTGCGCAAGCTGACAACAGAACACCAAACACTTCCCACCTGTAGTTTGCTGACCCACACAGATATGTGTTTTCTGGATCCCATATCTAATAAGACTGAGGTTCCCCCATCACAGATACTGGTGAGAAATATGAAATGATACTGATGCCTCCTGCAGTCACCTCTTAAAAGCATCCATGATTTCCTTGTTTCTAAGGCAATGTGCAAAAAAAAAAAAGCTGGGTAAGAGCTGAAGGCCTTGAATTAGACCATTTCCACACAGCATTCACTGCAGTTTTACAGGAGTACCACTTTGTGGTTTATGATTTAGTTGCTCAGATTTCAGTTCTCAGTCTTTAGTCCTCTCGCACCTCAGAGACTGGCACAGGAACAAGCAGACACTCAATGTGTAAGAGTCAACTGGGCTTTTTAAGTAAGTCAATTTTCATGACTTCAAATAAAAGACTGACAACTCTTTTCTGCACGTTTCCATGCTCATTGTATTTAGAGTTGTGCAAAGCAGTATCTGATGCAGTAGGTAACCTTAATGCCAAACAAAGTGAAACAAGTATTAGAAAACCAGAGATGGCTTTACCAAAACCATCCAGGATCTGGACACAGAAAATCAGTTAAGCAGGTTGGAGTAAAGCTGATTGAACTATCTCTCTGGTTCAGATATGACTTGGCAGTAACTGACATGCACTACTGTGCTTGAACAGTTACACTGAATGCAAACACTGGGGAGCTTTTGGCCAGATTTCTATAGAAACTAAACTGAACCATTAAAAAAGCAAAAAAGAAAAAAATCTAGTTTTAATCTTCTTGCTTTTATAACAATTAGATAAAAAAGTTAGGTCAATCCATGGGAGCATTAGTAAGAATGAATTCTTACACTGCAGATTTCAAATGGAGATCTACCAGTATGAAAATATAGTCAAGAAATGGTCTCTTCTTCCCCATATATATTTTTCTGCAAGCATAAAGATACTTTGGTGAGGGGAAACAGGAATATGGCTAATTAGCTGAAAAGACAGAAATCCATCTTGTTCAAATCAGAGCAGCCTGAATAGTATGTGATGTTGAGTACACAACACATATGTTACGGTGTGTGATGTAGAAGGGATGTACACACACATGTGTATGTATGCATGTATTAAATGTTCATTTAGAACAAAGAGGAGAAGGGAATCTACATCAGTCATTTGCAGAGGAAAGAGCATGAAGTCCAGCCAGTAATGGTCTTAAGCAGAGAATTTACATTAATTCCTGTTACCGAGCTGGAGCAAAATTAGCAGCTCCTCCAAACTTTCATCTGAAGCCCCTCACATCAGCACATTCAGAAGTACCTGAAGGTGTGGGCACTCCCAAAGCAAATCATCAGAAATAGAACTGGCAGCAGTGGTAAAATAAAGTAAAAGGGCTAGATGTGTCAAAGCAAGTTCTCAGCCTCACTGCTGGTTTCCTAGGTTACACTCCCAGGAAAGCTCAGTTACTTCAATACATCACAGGTTCCCCCTTCTTTCACATCTCCCCAGTGCAATCACCAAGCTCCCTTCAGCCCTGACTGCCTCTCATAGCCAACCCTGTTGTCCCTTCCTCTACTACATTTAGCTCTCACACCAACAGACCTACAAGTTTAAAAGCAGGCACACTGTAAGGAAGTAGGAGAATATTTGGAATTATCCATAGAGGGAAGGTATTGGGAATGGGTTCTAGCCACAAGGGGCTAGCTACCACTAGATCTGCAACATCTTAGGTGTGCAAGAGAGACCCCTGATTCCCAACATCTCTACCTCCTTGTCCTGGGCTACACAGCTTTCCCCTTCCAGGATCCCAAGGTCTTCAGCCTTAACTTCTGTAAAATAAATATCTGTTTTAGATCACTATGGTGAAATACTTCCCCCAAACCAGCTCACCTGCTGTTGCTGCTGCTCGAAGGTGAATGAGGAGCAACTGGAATAGCAGGTACAAAAGTATATGCAGGGTCAGGTCATAAACATTACCATGTATAAAGGAGTGAGGTAATGAATGTACCACTAAGGGGAGGCTCATGAATTCAGAAGAATTGAAAATTTCATTATTTCTTTTAAAGCATAAGCACTGGTGGGCTGCACAGGCCAACCATCACACTTCCACAGTTACGCAAGGTTTATTGACGTGGAATTGATTATTCAAATGGGAATAAGAAGGCTGCAGATGCCAACTCTGAAATCTCTGAGCCAAACACCCAAAAATGTGTTAGTGCTTGTCTTTGAGACTAATGCTAAAGAAAGAAGTTATGCTTCCTTCTGTTCTAAAGTATCAATCATACCCTGTGCAACATGCTCCAATATAATAACCGTAACAGTACCTTCATTGTAAGGCACCCAAGAGGAAGAAGTGAGTTATGATGAGGGGAAGATCCAGAAATCCTAATACTAACAACTTTGTGAAAAGAAGGTAAATGCTCTTTTGTCAGTTTATTTACATTTTATGACTAGTTTAATCCGAAAATTAATGGCACCCTAAAATGTTATTTTGCTCCAGGAAATAAAATCCAGGTCTGGAAGAAAAGAAATAGTTATGTAAGTAGCAAAACAGAAAGTTTTACAGTTTAAATGCCGGTACAAAACATAAGATGTAAGTAGGAGGCTCATTCATGCCCATAACCACAATGCAGAATTTTTCTATTACACTTGCTTTCAGCAAGGACACTGTCACTCCCATGCAGGTTAGAATTTAGCTTGCCCCTCTTTCACAAAGAGCAACAATGATCTCTAACAGTAAACACCCTCTTGAGATACCAGCAATACATCACACTGAAATAATCACCATATATCATATTGAGACCCAGAACCTGAAAGAAACTTCTCTGCTGGAATGTTTATGAAGACCTTTTATGAAGTTTTTCGTATTTCAACATTGCAAATAAACCATTATGACTATTTTCAGAATTAATCAAGTAGACAGAAATCAGTAAAGCACAAATAAGAAAATCTCCAAAGGCTTTTCTGAACTAAACATTGGTTTTGCTAAAGGACAAAAACCAAGCATTTGTGTTTGCATATCTTTCATAAATGAAGCACTATCTGCTTTATCAGAGGTATTAATGGTAATAAGGTCGTGAATGCAGACTGTCCTGCAACAAGAAAGCATTTCCCTATGTGTGCACTCATAGATAAGCATATGGAGATCCTGAAAAGATAAGCTCATCCTGATAAACCATGATGAAAATTCACATCTTTAAATCATCAGCTTTAACTGTGGTGCAGATTATGAGTTCTTTCTGTAGATATTTGTGTGACATTTTAATTTTAGAGAAATCGTATGGTCAATGGAAGGAATCATGGGAACTCACGGATAGCATCTGAAGGCAAAAATAAGGTCAATGTATTCAACGACATCTTAATAGTTTTGGGAATCTTACTACATTTCTTAAAGTTTTGTGTTTGGTTCGGATTTTTTAATCTGGACCTGAATACAACCCCCTCATATTCTAACCTTACCAGAAAGCTTGTTCCCAGTAGCCAACAAACCAGCAAGGCCATTAAACCAAAGCAAGGGCATTAAACCACTTATCATCTCCTGGACCATCCTAACAGAGACAGAACTTGGCTACTTAACCCTGCTTCTTGCTCTCTTTTGAACTTTCTTCACTTCCCAGCTTTCTCACCATGTATTGGTATTTCTGGGCACTTGGTGCAGTAAGAAAGAATCACCCTCCTTGCTCTCCCCAACACCTTTGCATAGGGTACAGGCATCCCCAGGAGCAAGGGGAAGGGAAAGCAGCAGAGGTCTGCTGTTTGTGTTTCTAACATGTCTAGCTACTGCTAAATTTTAATTAAACCAAGAAACTGATTAAACTTAAGAAATTGAAGGGTGCCAACAGCTGGGAAAACTCAAGTAGATTCTAAGAGGTAGAAATCATAACTTGTTCCCATAGCTTCTTTGGGTTAATGAAGTTACCACTATTGAAGATGGAAGCTACTCTGAATTTTCCAAGGGCAGTCACTGAAACTCAAGAGGCAAGATAAATCCACCAACACTAAGGTCTACTTCAGTGCAGCAAACAAGTGACTGCTCAGACTGAAGCATTGCCTGTGTTTGTCCGAAGAGAAGAAAAGTACAAACCCCAAGCAGATCTGAAATCAGAAGATCTGTATTTGTCCTAAATTGGGTAGGAAATAGAAGAGGTATTTTAGTCGTCAATGGAAGAACTTCCAAAGGACTGACTGTCAAGGATGACGCCGGACAGTAAGAACTTACTGTGGATTGTATGCTGTTGTTTTTGTGGTTTTCCATACAAAATGGGAAACAAAGTAATCCTGGATCATAACTGCCGAGGATATGTGAGGAAGTACAAACCGGACCAACTCCTGGGGTGTCTGTATTCATTCTAAAGTATCTGCAGCTGCATCCCTCAACACATGCTGAAATAATATCAAGATTGTTGATTAATAGGCAAAAGAGCCACCACCAGGTCTGAACTCTTCCCATAGATGACTCTGACACACTCAGGGCTCATCAGTAGCAGTTTTAGCCTCTCCAGCCCTATAATGGAACTCCTGACTGCTGCTACCACTTGGATTCCTTTCCTGGTGAGCCACACATACTGTGCCTGTGCCCGTGCCCAACACCTATTCATCAGCACCAATTTAGCGCAAGGAAAGGGAACAGCTTCTTTCATCTCTCTGGGATTATTCACCACTTAAGAGTCAGAGCAGTGGAGTTCCAGTCACATCCTAATTGAAGTAGGACACCCATGGCCCTAGAGGAGAACAAGTTCCCCCTTCACTCCCGCTGTGACCTACGGTAGCACTTGCCATTCACACATTGAAACAAAGAGCATAAAAGTGTCTTTCTAATACTCTATCATCATTGAAAGAAAGGATTTTATTTTTCAGATTAATTAGTTCTTGCTGTCTTTTGTCTGGGGACCATGAATTACCTCTGTGGTTGGAAAAGTAATAAGCTGCTTTGACATCCATCATAAGTGAATCAAGTTTGAATTGCTGACTTGCTACCTGGCAGTCAGACGACCTTACAGGACAAAGTAAATACAAAGACTGCTGACTATCCTTCACATAAAAGATTTTTCTGTGCATTCTATTAAAGCATAATTACTTTCTACATAATTGCTTGTGTGTCAAAAATCCCCTTAAAACAATTGTGAAAACTCTAAAAATAGCCTATTAATGGCCACACTTGGGATGGAGCGAAAGTAGAAGAAACTAGTGAAAAATACAATAATGGTCAAAGTATATTTGATTCAATTACAGGACTATTAGGATAGTTCCTGTCTTAAGTTTTATACACAGATAAAAACCATACACACAAGCCTGCACATAATTAAGGCAATATGCTAGGATGAAGCACTTCTTTCCTCTCCCCCATCCATGTATTTAATGCCAGCTTATAAAGGCTGTTGGAGAGTCAACTAATGAATAGACTGGCAGAAAATATGGGAGGCAAGAGGACACATGCAGCAGAAGTAGTAAAAATGCCCTTATGAAGGAGCTCAAGATGCAGATTGTAAGCAGCATGAGTTGGTCTACTCACGGAGGCAAACATCTGTGGATATACATAGGAATATAGACACGTTGCAACTTGAGACAAGATCTTTCAGACATCTAATATTCCAGCACCCTACAAGTGATATATTTAATGACTTTGCCAACTATTTTGAGTATACCAAAATATCCTGGGCTGTTCTTCAGGAACAGAAATTATTAAATGTACATGTATTTAGAAACAGTAAAAGTTTCTTAGTGCAGTGCTACCATAAAAATTCATTTTAAATGACCCCACTGATTGTCCAGGTCTGAACATTTTATTAGGTGCACAAAGATTTGTTTGCAGTAGTACCTCATTATACAATTCATGATATATAAGTGCTATTTTTTCCAGCACTTGAAGGAAATACTAAAAATGAGACAATCTTCCTTTGTCCTGCTGTAACCATTAATATAATTGTGTTAACATTCAAGACCTGCCAAAACAAACCCATCAGACCTATATACATGAAGTACCTGACCTGCTGTAATGGCAGATTTGATAGTTTGCTATTGGCTGATAGGTAACTGAGGAAGAGGATACTATACAGTCTTCTCCAAGATGAAGAAAGGAGACCAAGTTTCATGTTACATGACACGTGGATTAATTACACGGTCTGTTTATCCTTAGTTCTCACACAGCTTTCCATGGCTTCTGCACAGACAGCTATTACCTATAGCTATTTTAAATCTTTCACCAATGCAGCTGTAACAATGCAGCATCACAGCAGCATGGACAAAGACACATGAAGATTATATACGCATCTAAGTAAACAACATGACAGCAAGAACACTCACCTTGTTGAGAACATCTCGCTGACACCCAAGATAGAGATGAGGCAGGATTCTGGTTGGGCCATTGTTGGAGACAGGTAGGCAGGGCTGAGAAATGCAAGTGGGGATGAGCGTGGATTTTCCTTCACAGAGACCAGGAAAAGAGCTGGAGAACTCAGCAAATCCACCTGTGAGATGAACAATGTGTATAATTTACATGCAGTGTTGTAGGCATTGGTGCCCACAGCGGTTCTGGTAAAGCAGCTCCATTTTATTTTTGCTTGGGTAGTTCCCAGCTTCCTGCCCATCACAAGGGCTGCATTATACATCTGTGCTACTAACTATGGCCTAACTGGCCTTACCCACACTTAGAAAACAAACCTGAAAAAACCTCTAGCAATGAACTTATACTTTGACTAAATACGTTCTCACAAAAGCTGGCCAGCTTTTTCCAAGTGTAGCTAAACCCCAAGCTCAGCTCGTTCTCATACTTCATCTTGCAAAGAAGTCTGAAGAAGAACCTGAGGCAGCTGTTTAAATCCATATGTTACAGGCTTTTCTTGACTGTTTTCACCATTTAACAACCAAACAGTAAGGGAAAGTTGCAAACCACAGTGAAAGTCCTCAGCTATTTCCTCAAATCAAACCATAGAGACAAGTGGAATTTTAAGTGAAGAAAGGGTAATTATAACCTGTTCAGAACGAGGTACCTTTTTCTCATCAAGGAACTGAGGCATTAGCTTGTTAAATCTGCCAAATGCTATATTCACTATTCTTACAGTTTGAAGACATGAATTAAAATTACTCAGGAATAAGATAACGTAATGTTTTGTCAAGGCTTACGTTACCATTGCCTGAATTATGCCTACCCTTTGGATTTTAAAATCTGCATTATTAGTAAGTGTAGAAAAACCTCAAGGTAACAGCTGTGTGTGTAACAGCTGTGTGTGTAACAGCCCGTTCTACCTGATAAACAAAAAAGCCAAGAAGCAGATTTCAGCACAAGTTTTATGAACAGTGATTCCTGTTCAGGCTCCTGACTTAATAAAAAAAAATTATAACTCCCCCAAGAAGAAAAAAATCCAAGCAAAGCCCAAATGTACAAAACCCAACCCCAAACTTGTTTATTTTGTTAGATAAGTTATTTCAGCTAACCGTGACAATGCTCATCATGAGACTATGGTGGTGAGGTGGGCCTGTATGGGATGTGTGGCGGGATGCTCAGCTAGGCACTGCCTATCATAGAGCCATGCCCCAAAATGGAGGAGCCCAGACAAGGGGCACAATAAAGATGTGGCTCTCATGTTTTCTGTTCCTAGTAGGTGGGATCCCTCCTCCTTGCTTTACAACCTCCCTGTTCAGAAGCACAGGTGTCACTTTTTCAACATCAGTCGAATGACAAGAGGAGTTTGCCAAGCAATTGTTTCACATTTTTTTCCACATGGCATAATGTTTCCCCCTTTGTTACAGGAAGAAATCCTTGAATTTATAGGCATTATATGCCTCTTGGATAAAATGTAATGTAAGACTGAAGGTACAGCAGTTCCAAGACAGTTTGAGGGAAGAAGAAATCAAATATTGTCCTTTGGTTTCATTTGCTTATTCTTTATTTCTTAGGAAGATTGTTGATTGCTTCCTGGATCCTCTCTCTGATGGAGAGAAGTGACCCTTCCTCTTTCCAAGGAAGCTGCACAAGCAAGGAGAAGATTCTACATCTGTGCTTTCTTTGCAGAAGACTACACGGGCAAAGTTCTACCACAACCAAAATCAAGATTTTTCCCAGCTGCCTATGGATTGGTCTCACTTTGCTATGAACACTGCAACAAGAAACTAAACAAGAAGCTAATAAGCAAACCCCCTGAGACTCTGGGAGGTAGACCTCATGCTCTGTCATCATCAGTGTAAGGAGCAATTCCTTAATTTTATTTTTATTCTACGGTTCTGTCAAGGCAAATCTGAAGTGATTCAAGATTAGATGCTTCAACACTTGCTCTGGACATCCATCCTTTCAAAGGTATTTATTTCACGTGTCTCTATTTCTAACACAAATTAGGCCCCCATGAGTCCTCAGAGCTGAAATCTATGCACAGTCTACTAGAGGAACCTCTCACGGGAAACGTGCTTTAAGCATTCAGACCGCCTGTACACTTCTGCTGTAAATGAAGCAGAACATCTTCAATAAGCAAACTTTAAACATTTGGAAAACGAATTTAGTCTACAGGTGGGAATGCAGAACAGAAAATTGAGCCTTGAAAGAAAGATGAGATGGGCTTAGTTTCAAACTCCGTAATTTGAGAATGACCTTTACATCAAGGCAAATTTCTTCTTGTAACCTACCTCTGTTGGAACACAGCCACTGACAGCACTGTGCAGTTTGTTTTAGTAAGAGAAAATACCCTTTTCTTCTGAAGCTAGTTTCTAAATAACACCCTTTATCCCACTACTACTCCAGGCTCTGTAACTAATAAATCAATCACAAGAAAAGTTGAAACTGACAGGGGAAAAAAAAAATCCTACAGGTCATTAACAGAGCTACTGCGTTGATAAAGTTTCACTGAAGTCTTTGATAAACATAACTGTGCCCTGGAAATAGATGACTGACAAATAACTCCAAAATACTCTCTCCTAAATAGCTATGAGCCATTCAGGTTTTCTGCATTCTTGCTGAGGAAGCTGAGCTCTCTTCACATTCAAAAGGGTGAAATCACTTCTTGTCTATTTGAATGTTATGGACAGAGGGAGGAGGAAACAAAGAAACATTTACGTATTATACATATAATGATAAAATTTTGCTTAAAAATGTGCTTAGAAAGATCTCTTCTGCCTCCCCGGAGGCTTCTGAAGTTTTTCGCTCTGCTTTTTCTGACATCAGTGAATTAAATGGAAAACTCTTTCACCACCACTCATGCAATAGTTCCATCACATCTGAAAACCTTGATGGTCAAGCAGGATGAGCAACACAGTGCATCTCTTCCTTCTTCAGTTTTAAATAGGTGGCTGCTTCTGTCAAGACTCTATCCTCTGGCTGGTAGCAAGTAGCTACATCTGTCTTACAGAAGTAATAGCCCCTACCCAGGTTTGAAGAAAAATGTCTTTGTGGATAATAACTTCCATCATTATGGGAGCAAATTAAAGCAATATGGGACAGAAATTATTTCAGATTTTATCATGCAATATATTTTTCCAACATGAAAGCAAAAGATATCACAAGTAGCAGTGGTAAATTGTGATGTTCAGCTCATTGTCCTTTATGTTTCTGAGACAAAAAAAAATCAATTCATTAAGTTCTGCTTTAATTTTAGATGCTGCATCAAAGTTCCGTGGCTGTCCCAAGGTAACTCAGCTCTTGCTTACGTAACTTGTTAAGCTGAACAGAGTAGTGAAATTATTTCAGTGTTAAGTCTGAGTGGCTGCAGCACGTTTAATGAACAGCAGCACCATACCCCATTCCAGTGCTGACTTGTTCTGTTCACTTCTCGCAGCTGCGACTCACACAGGAGTTTCTACAAAACCATGTTAAGGTGCCAAAAGCTGTCCGTGGTTTTGCAGCCTGAGCCCTTGTGTGTGTGGCAGACAACCCAACACCTTCTAGGTCTGTACAGCAAAGCCTGCATTTCTTACTTAGAAACCTCCACATAGATTAGCAGAAATTTGGCAAGATCCAGTGAACTCTTCAATTACTCTGTTGCTATGGCTCTGCGAAGTGGTGACTACAGACTTTCTTTGATCAAGACACTTGTGTTTCCTAACCAGGACTGTAATTGTAAAGGTATGATCATTAAAACTTTCAGCTCTAGTCTCAGCCAACTCAGGAAACAAAATAGGGCCAAACCCAGAAGGGATGAAAAGGTTTCATCAAAGTTCCACAGTAAAAAGTTACTCCTTCTTATGGATTCACTGCATAAATCCTCATTTAAATAAAACTCCCAACTAACTTTGCCAACAGCAGGAAGTGGAAAGAGAGAGAAAATGGGATCAGGTGGCAACAAATGACAGTCAGAGAAATTTTATCGATTGTATTGACTTGGGAAGAGCTACCTTTCATTGAGGGAATTGAACCCATCCAGATCCTCATGACTAACTACCATTAGAGACAAATCCTAAATTAATACAGAGGAATAACTATTGAGAACCACAAGCATTTACCTGTTATATTTTACGGAAACAGACCAGGAGCATTCTGCAGCGGTGCCAGCTGTTATGCTGCAGTTGCAGGGACAGAAGTCCTGTAAACCACTATGGAGTTTTGCAAGTAAGAGGCCAGTTAAGCCCTACAGTCTTGATTTGAACACTTAATAGAGAGTTGTAAAGTGCAGATAATATTTTACTGGAGTTCCCAATACTCAATAAAACAACTCCAGTTAAATGACACCATAATAGGACAGAAAACTGGGTGAGGGGGAAATGGTGGATGTTTCCTATATTCGTTCCACGTTAAGCTGGTTTCTCTTAGAATCATACAATCAGCTGTATTGGAAAAGACCTTTAACATCATCCGGTCCAACCATCACCCCAGCACTGCCAAGCCCACCACTAACCCATGTCACTGAGG
>JBCJKH010020590.1:18694-29739 GCA_039877255.1 Loriculus beryllinus | reverse complement strand
GAACTGAATGAAAACTGTACATCTACTTTACATTGTTGTAACAACAATGAGCTTTGAGGAAAGGCTACAGTCTGTAACTCCTGTGTAACATTTCACTTGAATAGACTCTATGCTGAGTTTATTTTTAGAGGTACAATCCACAGATTGGAGAACCTATTTCCATGGCTATGAGGAAGCATGTTCAGCAGCAAATTGAATTAATCAAGTCCCTGAAATCTGAAAATCCAGGACCAAAATACATTGTCCAATACTAATTTTATTTGGAAAAGAAATAATATATCAAAGAACAACTTCACTGCAAGTCACTGGAGATGAGACTTAAGTGCCTAAATCAAGCAAGACCTGAAACATTGAATGAAGCATTTCCTAAATATCACCAAAAAAATTCTGGGCATGAAACAATAAACCAGACTGATTCCCAGGAGATGTTGGTTGTACTGGCAATGACAGTGAGAGATTCCAGCAGCAAGCTGCTGAACTTGTGTCAAGGATGCCCTGCAGATATATTTCTGATACTGCACTTCTCCCTTACCATCAAGGACAAGACAAAAGTAACACCAAACTCACTTGGCAGGGTTTACCCTCAGCATAAGCCCCTATGTGATTTTGGTCTTCCTTTTCTCAGTGTGTCAGTCCCAGATGGAAGCTGAGCTGCTGTTGGGACAGGCAAGTTAAGTGAGAAGAGAACCAGGGAGAAAATAGGTGTCATTCCTAAATGTTGCTGTGCTCAGCAATGGTGTGATATAATAATTATGAAAGATTAAAATAAAATTTCCCTGATAACCCCTGCTGGGACAGAAAATGGGGGTTTTCTCACCTATTGAGTGATCCTAATTAAAGAATAAACTTCAAGCTTTTGCAACTAAATTATTGCTGGTAACCATGTCTGTGAGGTTAAAAACTCTGGATTTCTGTGCTACACTGCAGTGCAGCTATGCCCCCAGTAAGTGAATGTGACAGATTTGCTAGGGATGGCAGAGGTTACTGCAGTGTCATCTGCTGGATAATGCCTTGAGGTGAGTGAATATTTTCACAGGAATTGATATGTACTTGATTTGTACTTGTGTAGTCTCCTCCTATCTAACAAGTATAAACTGCACTCTACACAGATGGCTTATTTCTGACAAAACAATACAAACTGAGTATGCTCCTCCTTTCACACTAATGCCAATACATCTCTTCTGTTATTAATAAGCTATTTATACACATTCTGACAGCAGACTAGACCTCATCTTTGAGATCAGTACCTGACGCTCATATTTCTTCCCTCTTGGCCTTTGTTTCTTTCCACCATCCATCACACTGACTCTTACTTCCTATCCTCTCCTGTGAAATAGACACTACCTTCTTTTTTCACCAACAGTAAAACAGATCAAGGTGGTTCTGTGTGTTGGTAAAGATAAATGTCAAGGCTAAAATCTTTCCTTGTGTGGCTTCCATTAAATTTCATTGGGTACTATTTGCACACCTTTCAACTATGATGCACAAAGGCTAGTGTTGCAAAAGATTTTCAGAGTCTCCTAACATCATGCCTGAATTTCGGGAAACCAGTGCTTCTGGATGCTTCTTAATTGAAATCAAATGCTATTTAAACCTCCCTATGTTTCGTGACTTAGTTGTCCAATCTTTTCAAACAGCCTCTTCTCTAATGGTACAGGTGGTACATTATGTCAAGGAGAGGATTCACAAACCATGCCTTGGAATTATGCAAACAGAATTTCAATGTAATTGTGATAAATAAAGATAGCAAACTACATTAAAGATGTTTTAGCTCAGGAGATGTAGCAAAGATAAGGAAGAAAAGACATGAAGATGCATTTGGAACTAAGGCGATTCTGTCTGTAACAGACATCTTTTCACTTGCCATTGTTTTGTGATAGGAAGAGTATTTATTACCAAGTATGTGATAGGAAGAATATTTATTACCAAGTATCTCTGTATAATGTTTTGTTCTTGGAAATGAGCTAAAATGTTTGGTTCTGAAGGAATTTTTCTTTCATTTACAGAGGAGTTTGTTGCAAGAGCTAAACTCAGTGGTACAAGAGGAGAGAGGCTGCCGACTTCACATCAACACCACCATTTTAAAAAGCTCTGCCAGGACTGGCTGAGCGATGGCAGTTTCATCAGCAAAGTTCAGAATTTCCTTCAGAGGAAAACTGAGTCTGACTTTTTGAACTTCCAGGCTACTGGGCTGAGCAGAGTGAAAACAATTGGTTAGAGACATCATGCTTGGACCTAAGGGACAGATGGCTCTGAACTATGCCAGAGAATTATGATAAGACATTCAGGCTGCATACCAGGATATTTTTTTTTCTGTTTCTTTTTAATCATTGTTCTTGCTCTACCATTTGTTCTCAGTCTCACTTGCTTTCCATTGTTTCTCAGCAATAGAGAATATACAAGACATTCTGCTGGAAACCTGGGGCCACTTAGCAGCTGTAAGCTGAGCTCAACTCACATTTACAGACAACAGCCTCCTAGAGCATGAACATACAAACTGAAGGCAAGTTGGATGCCTCTTGGATGTTATGCATTCTCAGAGGCTTTCACTAGTGTCCTTTCAGTGGCAACTCTCTTTTTAAAGCATATTCTGTACACAAAGAATCCTAAAAGCAACTCAACAGCAAAATTAAAAATCTACATAGATTACAGTCCTAATGTAAGGGAATGGATTAACTTACTTTCAACTCCTGCTGCTTAATGTTGATTTAATATATTGACTTAACTTTTAATAAGGTTATTGAAAGATAAAAGCATATAAGGAGCTGTGCTACAGATGCGACACTCAGAGCTTCATATGCAAAATAAAAAGAGACATTATAATAAAATGAAAATTGAATGTTGCTTGTATAAAATCTGGCTCTGTTTTGATGCATAAAACAGCAAACACTGTTCCACACTGAGGTTTTCAAGAATGTCTTAAGTATACAACGCTTCTGATGCCACCCCAGTTGCCTATATATAGATCTGTCTTGTGTAAAGAATTTAAAAAGCATTAGAATGGAGAAATCAAAGAGACAATAAATTTTAAACCAATCTTATTGTCTGCAGCCTAAAGTGTTATTAAGATCAAAGTGGAGCACACATCTGGCATTTGCCTTTCTGCAAAAATTAGATCAAATTACCTACCATAGGGTTTAGATACATTCAGTAAGTTCTTTCCATTGTATGCATAGTTTTTTTTCTCCTTTATGTTTGCTATATCTAACTTAACACCCAAATTCTAGCCTCTTCCTTCATGTGGAGTTGAAACAAATTAACAACAAAAATGGAAATATATGCTTCTCATGAACAGCTGTTTCCTAAGGAACATCCAAGGTCCTTCAGATCCTAAGGAGAGTGATTCAACTAGCCTTCATCTTTGCCATTACGTGTAATTGTCTAGAAATAGCTATTGAGTACACACAACCCTGCTCCCTTCCTTGAAAAATATTTTCTATGCTTACTGCTGTAATTATTGTAATTGTTGACTTTATTCTATATTAATCACTCAAAGTCTGTTGTTAAACTATGAACAAACTGGCCCATACTTTTATACATAAACTTATCAAATGTACTTTTTCAGACTTCTAAATACACCTAATGCATTCCTAGGCTTTTGATACCTTTGTTTAGAGAGATAAGTAAATGTATGTTATATCTATATAACACAGTCTTTTAATTGTCTGAATAGAAGAATACACTAACACAAAGCTATGATTGAGAATATGTTGCTTCTTAAATTCACAAAAGACTGCGCCTTTATGCTTTAACAAACTAATTACAAAACAGAAATACAGTAAAGTTTAAAGGAAAAAGAATATTAAGGTCTGCAAATTCATCATTAAATAAATCAAACAAACTTAACAGTGCTCTGTAGTGATGCCATGAAGTAACTATAAAATTATGATTAATGAATTTGATTGTTGCTGTCCCAGATGAGCTGTGACACATTAATTCTTTCCAATTGCTTTCTTGCTGGAATCCATATTGATAGTACTGGACAGAAGGGTAAGATATAGTTCTCAATTATTCTAGAGAGAGATGGAGATATTATTTTAACCTTTGTTCTTTTGATCTCTTGTAATATGAATTGGAATATGGCTGTTTCCATAAGGCATTCTTTAAAAAAGAAATGCAAACATGGTGATTTCAAATTTTATTCACAGAACTTTTATTGGGAGTCAGTGTAAGTTCTCCATTTGATTCATCCCCAAACTGTGTTATTTACATCTGTATCACACTAAGGAGAAGTTATTGCTCATCACAGCTTAGAAGTTTGGAGTTTTTAATGCGATCCCAAACATTCTTCTTTTATGTTGATATATAATTTGATCTTCCTACCTTGCTCCTTGTGCATTTGAAAAAGGTAAATTATTGATTTTATTTTCAATATTTTTAGGAAATAATAGGAAAGGGAGCAAGTGACAAAATTTCTGTTCTCTTCCCCCCAGACCCATAAAAGCTAGAGCACGAATTTGGGCAGCCAGAAGCCACGCATTGTCAAAGGGCACCTTAAAGTCACCAGCTACATTCCCAGACAGACAGTGCAGACAAGCTTCAGATGTTTTTATGAAGCTGCATTACAAGGTAGCATCAAAAATCTGCACTTGGATTTGTTATGATACCTGTGAGTTGCTGTGTATTTCTGATTTCAGTCTCATCTGAGAAAAAATAAAGCAAGGTGTCTAAATCTTATTATGGTTAATCTTTTTGATACCTTAAGGCTAAGATTAGATGGTTGTTAAAAATACATACCAGTGATATCTATCCCCAGTGTTTTGGCTAAATCGAAATGCACATTAATTTTTTCACTCCCTGAAATCTTAAGTTATGCAGATTTCCCTTTCAGAAGACTTTGGTTAGTGCAACCACACAAGTAAGCAGAATGATTCAGAAAAAAAAAATGGGACCTTCTGCCAGTACTGATTTCTGTATTTCAGTAACTAATGAAGTAGTTTCTAAGGCAGGTTTGAGTTACTTCGAGTGGGTAAGATGTATGGTTTTTGAAAAGCAAAGAAAGAATGTGTAAGGAGATCATGTAAGGCAATCATTGGGTTAAGCAAGCCAGCATTCTCATTTCAGTCTACCAGTGACTAGGTGCTTCTCCTTTAGGAAACGTTTTAGAGCTAACAACTCCAGGTTTATTCTTGTACACTGGATAGCACGCAGAAATACCAGTTCCCAAGGGTGCAGATCTCTGGTGCTTCTTTTATTTTTCTTTTCAGGAGAAGGTAAATTACAAGGTTAAATCACTGCGTTATTTTTGCAAATGCATTGTCCCCCTTCCCGGCCAGGGGCTGCTGCTGACAGGCAGCTGGAGAAGAGCCGCAATGCTGTCTGTTCCACTGACCCATCCAGGATGCACCATACCTACTGTGCGCATGTGTTGCTCAGATGTCTTGCACATGTTTAGCAAAACTGACATGCTATTGATGCCTCAGTCCTATAACGTGTGTGCAAATCAACTGCAGAGCACATGGATGACAGAGCACACACAGAAATCCCAAACAAAAATGTAGCCTACCTCACTGGGGAGAGAGACAAAATAGTCTTATTTCTATCTGTGCCCTTGAAAGCTGATTGAGGTGTGTGAATTCTCCCACTGTATTCTTCAGTGTAACAATCTATAAAGCAGTGAGGGCTTCACAGTGGATGTATCTTCAATTGAAAGCTGGCATGTAGGCCAAATGTAAATTATAATGAGTATCTGAACTTGTTAGCATATATATATATAGTAAGACCATGGTACTACAGAGTACTAGAAAGGTAAGTCCAGGAGATTTTTCTCTCTGAAATGTTCAAATAAATATATATGCACATCTTCTCAAGGAAATTTATTCTGTTCAACTGTACCATATCTCGGACCAAAAAATAGACAATTGCCTTCTAAAAATAATTATTTCAATGTTATTATCCTTTCAGTAAGTTTTGGAAGTGTGAAAAAAGCTGGAAGACTAAACAAGAAAATCCCAAACTTTAAAAGACTCCAGAAAGCCAGCACTAGTACAGTGCTCAGCTCCACTGTTGCAAGAAGGAAGAACAGACTGGATCTTACCAACACCTTGCTTTTCAAAGCTGGAAATGGGACATCTGACCCTATTCTCTGGTTATCTGTGTGCTACATGGGAAAACCCTACATGCTGTTCACTTATATGGTCATATACATGACTATGTCATTCATTCCTTTGAACTAAAATGTACATGTTTGAAAATTACTGGGCTTGTGTCATTGCTCAGAGGTTTATGCAAAATCAAAGATCATATTCAGTCTGGTTCAGCGAGATGGCAGTCCCTGTCAGAGCAGCCTTCTTCACAAGGGTAGACAATGCCCCCACTACTGCAGAAGGCAAGATTGCACGGAAATCTGCAGTGATCAACCAGGTCCCTCACACATCTGACAATGTGGCAGGCTGGAAAGGTAAAATTTATACCACTGATGCCTATCTCCCACCGCTGGGGAGGAAAGTTCGAAGAAACCTGCTCTCTGTGGCTGCAGTCCTTCCCCAACACTCACCTTGCTTAAGTGCTGCCAGCAGAGACAAATCTTCCTGTTCTTTTTTGTAACTATTTTAACCTCTGTCCCTGTTTACAGCTTTTAACGTGCTATATTGTAAAGGTGTTCCTTACTCTTTTTTTTAAAAGTGGAAGTAAACCGCTAGCTAGACATAAAACTGAGATAAGGTGTAAGGGAGGCATGCTGACTCCAACTTTAAGTCTACAACAATTCCAGGGTGATTTACATCTTGAACTGTCACTATATGGTTTACAAGGGGAAAAGTGTGAGTAAAGATTGAGATTTTCCTTCTATAAATTGTGGAAGGGTGAGGGGGAAGTGACAGATCTCATTTTAAAACCTTATTGAAGTAGCCGTGTTGAATGACGGTGCCACAGCTTGTCCCGTGTTGAATGATGGTGCCATAGCCTGTCTCTGTCTCATTGTCATAATGTAAGCCCTTTTATAATTAGAAGAAACCACAGAAGTCAGAGTAAAGTACAACAGATCCAGACAGAGCTGGTAACTTAAGGAGGAAATGAAAAAAAGAAATGCAACAATAGACATGGGCTGGAGAAGATATTTTATTTATTTGTTACTAGTAGTTAAAATGACGTACAAAATGCTGGGAAGAAAAAACTCCAATTCTATTCAGTTACAAAGTAATTAAAACTTCATTTTGAACCAAGTTTTGTTTTGTGAGACCGAGTATGAAAATACTGCAGCCTTAGGTTATATAGTCCATTGTTTTTAGAATAAAGCAAACATTTAAATGGTTGATATTAAATATCTTGTATAATTGTAAGTTAGCAGAACTTTCTTACTCTCAGGCAATAACTAGCAATTCATAGAAGTTCTTTGTATAAAATTTATATATTTGGGGGAGGGAATCTGCCTCAAGGGGAGTTCCATCATGATCTATGCATGAGCTGTTTTGGAACATAAAAACTAAAACTTCTAAAACTTCTATCAATTTTCCTTCAGAATACTAGCCTAATCTTAAATAAAGGAGTAAGTAAGGTCTGAAGCTTTGCTTAGTGACTAAGGGTTTAGGGACATAGTGGTCACTGTAAAAGACAGTGGGAATTTTGCCGTCAACTTCACATGAAGGGAAAAATTCATTCTTAAGGTGTTCCCACTTCTTGAACAGAAACCCTAGCTGGTACAGGACTTCCAACAATGAAACTTTCATCAACAACTGGGATTGACCCTTTCCCCTGCAAACCAACTCAAAAAGGTAATTTAACTGAAAACAAACCCTGCCTGTTATCAGTGAAAGAGGATTTGTATCAATAATAACATTAAATAGCCATATCTTTCTGTTTAACTATTCACATTCCACACAGTGGAAATCTACCTCCAATAATTCCAGATTTTAAAACTGGATTTTAAAATCCTTAAAGAAATGTGTCAAACCTGCTGAGTGAGAATACACCAGATGAAATGCATTTTAATAGTATCAATCAATGAGTTGCAATCTCTTAATCCTACAAATGCAGACCTCACAGCAGTGGATATTACAATAAAAATATATTAATTGCAGAGATGCAGGATATTGCCAATAACTGTGTGATGTGCTGTGTAACAGCTGGAGCGTCTAATATAATGAGAGCACTCAGGATTCATCTGTGACTTGCCACTCACTGTATATTTTTCCCTTTGAGCATATTAGTAAGAGCAGAATTTTCTTCCTTAGTGTTCAGTGGACAGAAATGGTGTCAAGATAATCACTTTGTGGTTGAGAGAGGCAGCTGGTGTGAGAGGACAGTTACCCTGACAGTGGATACTAGAGAATATTGCTGCTGACTGGGGAAACTGAGTCCTGGACTATTCAAGTCCTATCATACAATTAACGTGGACCTAATTCCCATTTCACTCTCATCTATGATGATGTCAGGATTCCTTTCAGGCCTGGTATTGACTCTGGCATAGGAACATGCCTTTCCTTCAGTACCCTATCAGACAGGATCTGCTGTCAGGGCCCTGCAGGCACAGGCACGGGTACTGACATGGACAGGAGAGTGTGCAGCACCCTGTGACCTCTTCAGCACTTGGCTGGAGAGTGCCCTTGAAAAGCCAGCATGCAGACCAGTGTGAGCAGCCTGCACTCATACCATGTGGTATGAGATCTGGCAAGTAAGACATCCCCCAAGCTCCTCATCAAGTGCGCAGTAAAGCAAGGGCAACATGCCTCTTGGGTTCAATGGCCCAGGGTCCACCTCACTAAAAACAGCTTCTTTTGCAGGACCTTCTATGCTCTTGCCAAAACCTATAGCCCTCATCAAGTTTAAGCTTCTAATCCTGAAGGAAAGAGAAGACAGGACAACCTCACAGGTGAGATTCATCAAGCTGTTGAAAGTATTGTGTCCCCATTTACGTTTTTTTTCCCCCCAAATGAAAGGGGCAGTTAGCCCCTGATTTTCAGGAAATTCTCTTTACTTAGTCCAAATTCAGTTTAAATGCAAGTCTGTGGTAAAAGATATAAAAGAGGATTATTGCTGGCAAAGTTCTGCATCTCTTTTCCAACAAACTGCATGCCTGTGGCAAAGCTAAAATAACAATAACAATGCAATGTTTACTAGTCATGAATGTCGTGTCTTTTGTCTCTTGTGTGGTTATTGCATTTGCAGTCACATGATGCTTGTTTTAATTTTTGCTTTGCTCTTTATGTACTAAATTACTGCCATTTGTACTTGATCTTAATTAGCAAGATTTTTGTGCTGAGGTTCATATATGTTTTTTATGTATGTGTGTGAAAAAAAGGAGAGAGTTCAGTTACACACAATGGAGTATGCATACTCATTGTATGTATGTATAGATACCCATGACTAAAAGATACTGCATATATATATATGTAGATATGAAGAATAACTGATATCAGAAATACAAGACATCAAATGGATCTAGTGGCACAAGAATGGGTTTTGATTGATTTAGAGAGCCATTAGAATTCAGAAGTGTATTTATAGCCTAGTATATAGTTTCTCTTTAATTTATGTAATATATGACTAGGTATATAAATTAAAGCAAAACATAAACAGAAGACTATCTCTTCCTCTGTATATTCCTATTTATGTATCTTTCCTTTTTCTACTCCCTTTTGTATTCTCCCCATCTACTTTCTTTCCCCATCTACTTGCTTTCTAACTTGCTGTAGCTCTGTTTTCCATCCTCCTATAGTGACTTTTCAACACTCCCACATCCCCCATTGTTCTCCAGACACAGGTTTTGGACTACAGCTCTTTTTCTGAAGAAGCATGTTACAAACTCTTGATACAGCTGCTATTTTCAGTGATGGTTTTGTTACGCTTTAAACTGCTTCTTGCCTACTGTGTATGTAAGAATAGATTTATGCTTTTAAATATATTGTCCTCTCACTTTGATGTTTCTCTTAATACAGTAAAAGCAAATAGCATGGCAGGTGAACATTAGCAAAAGCCACAGCTCCACTTTCCCAGCAAGCGGCAAAAATGTGAATATACACTAGGAAACCTAATTCATGACTGCAGGTAAATAGATTTTTTTAATATTTCCTACCTCTGTTAATTTCTTTTTGTTGTAGTGAACATTCATATATTTGCTTGCACACACCCATTTTCTCACTTACACACAAACACACACATGCATGCCCTTTCTTTACATTGATATTTTTTCTCTTTTTTTTTTTTTTGTGTTTTTTTACTTGTTTTAGGTAATTTGCTAGGTTGCTTTCAATTTTGCCAAGCCCTGAAGGCATGCTAGTTCATGCTGCTCACTCTCACATTGCAATGATTGCATACAGTCAGAGTGCAATCGCTACATTTGTCTCAGTTCAGTCCAAGTCAATAGATATACACCGGCATTCCTTAACTCGGGTGATTCTTTTCTTCTTTCTCGGGGGCTGAAGCTCAGGGCAATTGAGTGTAACAGTCATGGTCGTGAATTTCTTGGGCTTGCAGAAAGAACAAGATTGGAAGGAGCCTTCTTCTTTACGGACATGCCTGGGGATGTAGAATGAATTGCACTGGCCATAGCAGAACCTGTTGATAATGGTACGACTGTTGCAGCCTTCTTCATGGATCGTTTGTTTGAGGGGTTGAGTTTTACACCAGTCTCGTTTTAGATATTTTCGCTCAGTGATGTGCAATGCCTCTTGACTAGATTCTAGCACCTCCTCTGCAGGCATGGAAGTGCCTTTTCCTCGTTCTCGATGCCTAGAACCCGACTGCTGCTGTGTCTGTATTTGCTCTGAATCATTGGGCTGATCTTTGTCAGGAGGAGGGATAGCACCTTGGGATCCACGATTCCTCTTCCTCCCTTCTGCTGTTGGTACCAGAAATCCCATCAGAAGAAACACAGCACCGATGGCATACAGTGTGCGGACCATCCTATATGGAGGAAGGTGAGGGAATAAAGCACAGTTGTGGATTTCAGCTATCAACAGAAGCCAGGTATGCAGTATATTTTCAGTTCCATGAAAGAAATGGGGGGGGGGGGGGGTGTGTGTTGCAAACACCCCTTTCCAAAAGACAAACATTAGCTTTTCCCAGCTGGAAAGCAATTTCCAATTTCCCAAATGATAAAAACTTTC
>JBCJKH010020590.1:2841-15035 GCA_039877255.1 Loriculus beryllinus | reverse complement strand
TCATCATCTAAACCAGATTAGAAATCTGGTGGATTAATACTAGGAACTGTTTCTAGAGAAACATAAATGCTTACAGGTTTATTATTTCATACAATTAAGATGTATTTTCTTCATTTATACATTTTCTGCTATAAATTAAGGATCACCATGTGTCAGTTCCTAAGCAGAATTTCCCTATGAGCTCCCAGGCAGAGTCAGAAAGTTATTAGTAAAAGTTTCAGTACATAGCAACTTGTTCAAAAGAACTGGATGGAATCCTGGTTCTGTTGAAATATACAGCAAAATTCTCACAGACGTCAGCAGGCCTGTAATTTCATCTGTGAACCATATTTACTAGGAAAATAATATGATGAGCCATCGGCTCATGCACTTCACAGAAATCATGAAGAATAATCTGACAAAGACCTAAAAAGAATACATATGTTTGGTGGGCTTCAAATATCAGCTAGAGAAAGAGGCAAAACGCAACCATTTGACTACTGAGAAAATTTAAGTGGTTTATGTCCCAAAGGATAGGAATATTTTTATGCCTGGCTTATATATGAAGTACAGAAATAGTCTTATGTAATGTTTTCATAGTTTTCAAGGATCTGTATTTTTAACTATACAAAAAGGCATGGCAATGGCAGTTCCCAGTGAACCTTTTTTTTTTTCTGCCTGAGATCAAGACAGCAAAACTAACATCTCTGGTAGAATCTGGATACATCGATATTTCAGCTTATTTCTTCTTGCAAGTCACAGAGATGCCTTTTTTTGAGAAACGCCAAGAGTGGAGGCAGCAATTCAAAAAAAAAGGAAAAAAACCCAAACCACCAATTTTGAAACTCCCCTTTCCAAAGGCATTGCTCTGTAGGACATTCTAGGGACCACACGGAAGGTGAACATGGAAGGTGGTAGCAAACCCGAAATAGACTCTCCTGCTGACATCCGTGAAGCCTGGCAGCTCCGCTCACCAGAGGGAAGCTCCCTCCAGATGGATTTGCTCGCAGAGCCCTAGGCCCACCAGGACTGTTCTCCTGCGCACAGGCACCCGTGCTGAAAGGAGAAAGTCTTCAGGAGAAGCTACACGATTCTGGGTGACATCGCCGAAAGCAAAACTGAATGCTTTAGCACAGACTGGGCCCGAATCCGAAAGAGAAGCAGAAAACTACGGACATTGGCGCCTTTTAAATCCGACAAGCAAGTCTCCACGCCCGCTAGCCGGACACTCCGAGGTTCCTGCACGGTGAGGACGGGCAGGAGGCGAGCGGCTGCTCTCCCTCTCCTCGGGCTGGACTCAGAGCGGCTGCGGAGGGGGGTCCCTGGCGCTGAATCCTAACAGCTCCGTGCCTCTCACCGAAGGGGTGACTAAACCCCTTCCAGCTGGCAGGGCGAGCCCAACGCACGTTGGTGTCTGTTCAGAAAGGGGTCTTCCCAGCACTGGGTCTCAGTCCCGATGAACGAAACGGGCTTCACTAGCGAGACTTTCACTGAGAGGAGCCACGAGCGAGACACCAGGAGCGAAGCCGCTGCAGACGGCCTGGGCGGCTCAGGACAGCGGTCAGCCGCCAGCCGCTGCGGCCCCGCACCGGACAGGATGGCCCCGCCCGGGACTGGACGGTGCTGCCGCACTGCTCAACCCGCCTAGGTAAGACGGGGCTGTCACTGAGTGCAGCGTGGATGCGCCGTCGGAGAGGAGAAGCCTTCGGCTCTGTTTGGCATCCTCATCTCAGCCGGAAGAGGCTCAACCCGGCTCCCGGCTGTCGCGGAAGCTCCTCGAGGCGGCTGGAGACACCACCTGGGTCTCCACCCGGGAGGCGGCCGCCGTCTGGGCTTACCCAGCGGAGGACGAGCTCCGTGGCAGAGACTCCCGAGCCGTAGGAGGATGGCATTAAAACGGACGGGTCGAGTGAGCAAAGCGTCCTCCCGAAGAGAAAAGCCCAGCCCCAGGTCAGCACGGGGCTGAGGGGAGCGGGGCAGCACCAGGTCAGAGCACTGCGGGGAGGGAACCGGCAGCTCTGGCCAGGCCGAGGTGAGCCTGGGGCCTGTCAGCACGGGGAGGGGGAGCGGTGGCTGATGAATGCCCAGGGCAGTCTGCGCGGCAAAATGCCTGTGGCTCCGAGTCAGGTGGGAGGGCAAGGCGGGGAGGTAGCGGAGGGGAAGGCGAAGAGGTGCCGAGCGCAGGGGCGAGGCCTCGCTCCGTCCTGCCCGACGGCGCCCCAGGACGCTTAGTGCTTGCGCGCCGCCGGTGCAGACCCTTCTTCGGTGCCGACCCTTCGCGACCCGTCGCTCGACCTCACCGGCACACACGGAGTCCCACGGGCGGCACAGCCTCCGCGGGGAGCTCCTGCAGGCCCAGGGCACGCACTCCGGGAGCACCACAGGTTTGCAAAGGCGGCCGGGGCAGAGCAGCCCGTGGAGGCAGCCCGGCAGGACGGGGCGGCAGGCGCCTGTGCCGACACACGGGGATCTGCCCCCGCCCCGCTCCGCGAAGAGGCCGGGCCGGGATTTTGCCGTGTGTCGGGTGGGCGCCGAATCCAATTTGTCGGGAGTGATGCTGTAGGCGGAGATGAGAGGCAGAGCTAACAGGGCTTTTGCAATCCCTCTGCTTGTCAAGGGACAGGGATGCAACGGCGCCCTTACCCCCAGAACTGCAGCGGAAAAGTCGGTGTCCGCCTCGCTCCCGCGGACGGGAGGGACGGGTGTCACCCTCTGCAAAGCCGAGGGACTCGGAGTTTTGCTAGACACCGACGAACGACCCCTCTCGGAAGGCAGGATAGATTATAGAATTCTGCCTCCCACAGAGACCGGCTGAACTCCGCAGCTGCCTGCCTCTTTTGCGGCCCCTACTGCTCCCCCGCTGTGCTTGCGCGCAACTCAGCGCGGCCCAGCTCACCTGCGCGGCGGCGGAGGCTCCGCGGCGGGGCCCGGCTCGGCGGCGGCGGCTCCTCAGCGGGGCCTGGGGCTCTGCCCGGCGGCTCACTAGGCGGAGCGGGTGCCGTGGGTGCCCGGAGCTGCCTGGGAGTCCATAGAGAGAGAGTCTCGAATCCTGCCTACAAATTGCAGCAGCGCCGAGCTGTCTCCCATTTAAATGTCTGCCAGCTGAGATCTGCTCTCCAAGCCCCTCCAGATCATTGGACAAGCGCCTCCAAAAGCCCGTGTTATCCGCCCCCTTTAACACTTCCATAAACCTCCACCAGGGAAAGCTTTCAGTCATGTAGATAAACACTCAACTGCTTTACTCTCTTAAGAGAATCGGTGCTAAAGGTCACCACCCCGAGGAATTGTTCCTGGAATGCACAGAAAATTCACATTTTCCATCCCCATTAAAGTATGACATTCAAGAAGAGTTAAATCCTTCCCCCCCCCCCCCCCCGGCACCCCCCTTCCGCTGCCCTTCTGCGCGCGCTGCCGGGCCGGGGCTGAGCTGCTGGGCGCTTTTCTGCCCGAGAGCCGGTCAGGCGAGCGGTGCTGCCGTGGGGAGCCCTTCACCGGCCCGCCGGGGCCAGGAAGGAGGCAGCCAGCTCTCCGACCGTCTCTGGTACAAGTTTTCGTTGATGAGCTTTGCCTTCTGCAGATATGACGGGAGTTAACTTATCTTTGGCAGAACCCCCGCAAACCTGTGTGTATATGTGTGCGCGGGGATGTGTGGCGGGTGGTGTCAAACTGTGGCTCCCGGTCAGCAGCCGCGCTCATAGCCCTGCATCAGTGTAAGGGGTTTATTTATTTATATTATTTTTATTTATTTATTTTTGGCCCGCAAGAGGCGGGACACCTTGGGTGGCTTTTTCCTCTCCCGTCCCTGCGTCTCTCCAAGGGCTCGGGCTCCCCAGGCAACCCGCGGTGGGCAGGACGGCGAGAGAGGGGCAGCTCCCGCCTTGGGCTGAAAACGGCGGCGGCCGGAGCCGTCCGACCGTCGAGGTGGCAGCGGGAGCAGTTCAGAGGCGCTTCGCGGCCCCTGGGGAAGGCGGTGCGGTTCCCGGGCCAGCTTCCCCAGGTATCCCAAGGAATTAGGCAAAGACCGGCGGGGATTGAGCGTCGTTGCGCACCAAACTCTTTGCAGCCGCGAGCGGCGGCTGTCTCTCCTCTCTGCACTGCGGTTGGCAGAAGCTTACCCCGAGTCTGCAGGGTGAGTGGCATTGCGGGCAGAGGCCCCGGGGTGGCAATCGCAACACCGCGGTACCATCCGCCCGCTCCGGCGCCAGCGTTCGTCTTCAACGGCCGTCCCTCTACCAAGGAGGGCGGCAGCGCTACCGAGAGTCGCTGCTAACGGGAGCAGCTTCTGAACTACTGGTTGACCTTTAGGCTTGCTAATTAAACGGAGCCGGTTGATCTTTAGGCTTGCTAATTAAACGGAGCCGGTTGTCAGCTGCCGCTTCCAGCGGTGGGCATCAGCCCCCGCGGAGCAGAGCGAAGCAAAGCGGAGCGTCCTGACGCTTTGCTGTAAGCAAGCCTTCGCTTTACCGCCCGGCAGGAATTGCTGCCGGAGGGGGAAGCCAGCCCTGCACCTCCGCATCCCAGCACTGTCAGTCAGCACGCACCCTGGGCCTTGGGAGGCCCGATCTCACCTGAGAAATAGGGATTTTTACTGTCCCTCGTTTTGCAGATGGGAAGATTAATTCAAACGAAAGTATCTGCTACATTAGAGGTATTAGGGGTAGGCAAGATGCCTGGTTTCTGACTTGTCACAGTATTTAGCAGAAACTTGTACTTTGCTATGGCCAGAGCATGGCTTCACTTGGTGCCGGCTATGTAGGTGAGTGCTCAGCAAGGTAGTAAGTCAGGCCTGTTGCTGAAACTCTCATACACATTTAGCGATAGCTTGTTAAAAAACAATCTCTTCAATCACAGGGCGAACAACCATAGTGCAATGGTAGGTGGCAGCATGAGAGAGAAAATGTATTCATGTGCAGGGGCCACTGAAATTCGAATACAGTGAAGGGGTGAAGGATTACTGGCAAAGAATCACAGCAAATGACATCTAGATGAATGGAAGGAGAGGCCTAGGGATTTTTAAAGATGTTTGTTATTTTACTCAAAAAACAGTGCTACTAAAATCAATAGATGTTTTTAATTAACTGGGGTCCTTCCTCTGTGAATCCAAAGAAAAAGTCACAATTCCCACCTCTCAGTATGTTAAAAGACTTTATGCTTCTTTTCTTTTTCTTTTGTTAAGTAGCTGTACTGATGCATAGGGAAGAGGTCTATTCATCTCCCTCCTTCCCTGCGAGCTTTCTCTGGCACGGGTTGCCTGTCCTAAGGCCGGCCTCTATGGCTGGGAGGCTGCTCTGCCACCTCTTCCCCAGGGCCACAGTACAGTGTTAGACGGGTGCTGGAGGAAGTGGTTTCTATTCTTGCCCTGAGCTCCTGTTGGTGCCCGATGATGGCACTGACACTGCATGCACTTCCAGGCATTGCTGCAGGCAAGCTGCCTCTCTAATGTACTTTTCTAGGATGTAGTTTACATGCCACTCTGGCATTGACTTTCCTAGATGGTGATTCTTCTGGGCATCTATTGCAGAGGAAATATCTCCACTTACTGCCTTACTGCACTCAAGCATCTAGCCAAAGTCCCTGATCTGGAATAGATCTCACTCCAATTTAAAGCAAACTAAGAAATCCTTCAGGAAGCTTCTCCTGGACTGGAAGATGTGTTCCCTCCTTAAGATCTGTCTTCATTTCTTGCAGTTGAACATTCTGCACCATATTTCCCCATCTGTTTTCTTTTACTGAGCTTAATCCACACAGTGTTTCAAGTAAAGTAGGCACTAGCATCTTGGGTCCAGCAAGACAATTTTCCAGATTTCTCTGATGGTTGGAATGTAGGATTATTCCTGTAAGTCTTTGCTCACTCATTCAGAAAAATAAAGCAATTGGCTACCAATAAGGTAGCTGTACCAATAATTGTAGCTGTATCTGCTTCCTTGGACTGGATGAAGGTAGAAATAAATAAATATTTTATTTTATATCTTTTTTTTTTTTTTTTTTTAAAAAAAAGGCTTGTCAAAAAAGAAGAAACATGCCTATTTTTATTTATTTCTTTGTGGTTGCAGAGGTGGGGGAAAAAGATCTCTTTCTTCATTGTTCTTTTAACATCAGGTATCCAGAAGATAATTTCCAGCTTGGAAGTTTGTATTTCTTTACCATTAGATTCTTTAACAAAACATTCCCAAATTTTACTCCAAAATTTCAGTAATGCTGATCAGATCCCAACCATAGGCAAGGTTCTGGTATCTTCTGGCTTGCGCCTTACTCACACTTGAAATTCTGTTGATGCTTGTCAGTGCTGCTAATTGTAGCTGGAATACTGATTGGGGAATTTTGTGTAATTATTTAGTATAAAAGAGGCCTGTGGGAATCTGCATATATTTGGGGCATAAGTTTGAGATGAAGAGCTTCAATGTCATGGGGCTGTAGTGGCATGTACTATGAACCTGGCTGGATTTTAACTGCTGCTTGCTATTGTTTTGTTGGCTTTTTAAGTTTCAGGTTTGTTTTTGGGTTTTGGTTTTTTTTTTTTTTTTTTTTTTTAATTTTCTCTTCCATTTCTTGCTGGTTTTCACTGTGTGATTTGTTCTTTGTTTTAGTGGAACAGTAAGAATTGTTTTAAGCTTAAAAGGAGTGCTGTACTTAATTCTTGCAGAGAAAAATGTTACTGGGCTGAGCTCCTGTCTGCTACTGCTAACTTTGAGCGCTTCTCAGTATATCCTAGCTGCCAGGACAGTTGGCGCCTTACTAAAAGCCTTTGCAGAGGAGCCAAAGACTGACAGGGGCCAGATCGTCTTCTTGAGTAAATTAGAATAGCTTATAATAACTTCAGGGAGATGTAACTGATTTATGCCATCTTGAGAATCTGGCCCTAATATACCTGGAAATGCAACATCTCTCACTCCTAGGCATGTTCCTCCAGGTCAGAAATAAGGCAAGTTGTCCAGGAGAGACAGGGCACATCTGAACAGCTTTACTTGGTGTTTTGAACTGTTCTGCTAAGGAGAGAAAGGAGTTAGTTTACAGGACTATGAATCTGGCACTAATTTATGGAGGGAAAATCTAACATGGTACATAAAACTCAGCAGTTGATAACAAAATCTCTAATGTTTTCAGGACTTTTTGTATGACAACATCTTAAGATGTTTCCTTTCTGTTGGTAACATTCAAGAAGAGTAATCTCAAGCCATTTTATTCACATATTTTAAAGCGGAGAATATTAATGTGTGCACCTACGTACCTCCCTACTTACCTACCTACCTACCTGGGTGCTTCAACTTCTTGTTAATACAGAGGTACCAATGTTTTGTAATGCTTTTTGCCCTTTAAAATTCTAGTGGTGCTCATGAAGAACTTCTGAAAATAAGGGAGTGTAGTGTTAAGAAAGAATTTGTTTCACCAGTACAACCATAACTTTTCTTACTGGGCCTGTAATAAGGCTGGAAGCAAGCACTGACTTCCACTGTAGTCTGCTGCTCACCACCTGCTATCCTAGGGGATATTTGAAGCTGTATGGTGGAGGTGTGAAGCGATGAAGTTTGGCACAGTTGTTAGCTGATGCCACAAAAGATGTGTGCACTGCAGAGATGTTTGGTTTGCAGAAATGAATTTTGCAGGACATGCACTCAAAGAGGGATATCTTTGTGCTATGGGGATTGTCAAACTTCCTGTGGTGTACGCTGCTGACCTTCCTGACTGGAGGGGCAAGACAAGCAGTATCTGAGAAGTAATTAATGACTTGGAGCATAAGCAAGATCGTGTGTAGTGTGTGTTGGATGGACAGGCCCACTATTACATTCTTGACCAGGTGTGGGAGCTTCTTTGCTTTACCTGGGATAAGAACCCTATGTTTTGCCATAGAAAAGAAGTGATACTCAAAGAATTCAATTTTCTGTGAGTTTCAGATATGTCCAAAAGTAATGGGTAAAATACCTTATGATAAATCAATTAGGAAAAGGATTTTTCACCTTTTATTTCAAACCTAAGTAGGTAAACTGTAATAAGTGGCATGAGAGAAGGAAATGCTGTGGGCTTTGGTTTCAAGATACTCTATTAACATGACAGCCCTATAGTTCTTATTGAAATACTCCACTTTTGATTCTGTTATAGATTATTGTATGAAAATCCCCCCCCCCCATTTAAATAGCTTTGTACTTCATATCAAGCAGTATAAAGCTATACCAGAAAAGGCTGAGATTAGTCTGAATTGACTTAAATTTCTCACAAAATCTACTAGAAAATCAAGCTTAAGACTGCTTTATATTAAATAATTCTGTTTAATTAAAGAATTTAAATATTTCTCTTATTTGAGTTTTAGAATTAATGTCCATGTGATGGAGACCCCCCTTCCCCCCCCTCCCAGATTGACAAGAAGAACTTGGATAATGTTGTACTTAGTGAAAAAAACAGTGTTTTAGATTTAGGTTGATAGAATATCAACATTTTAATATATAGATTTCTATCAGCTGAATAAGAGAAAATTGAATAAGGGAAAATATTTATCTTGGGGTTGGGTTTGGTTTTGAAAATGGAATATTTTTATTTTTTCAGTTTCAAAATATGACTTCATCTAGGGATAATTTGCCAATGTTCAGAAATAGGACACTGGAAATCAGAAGAATAAATAGGTTCAAGATAAAGCTATAAGCATGTAAATTCTTTGAAAGTCTGGGATCCCACTCTGAAAAGTATGATGTCCTGATACGTCTGCAAAACTTTCTCATTTAGTACCTACTACACGTAGAGTCAGGTATGGGGATTGTAATGATCTCTGCAACTAGGAGCTGTGGTCACCCACCAGCATTCCACTCTGCTATGTGCTGCAGACGCAGAACAAAAAATATGTTTTCTGGCTTCAAAACACCTACATATATAATACCATCCATATGTGACTATTTTTCAAAAGTGATTTAGAAAAGCTTATTTTATCAGGATGAAGTTTGACTGCTGGACAAATATAAACTTTTATGCCAAATGAGGAAATATAGTTTGTCAAGCTAACCTTTTTATAACTATTTTCACAATTTTTTTCTATGCATCGTCTATATTTGATGGCTATAGAAGAATTTGCCAAGAAAATGAAAAGCATAAAATACCCATGAAAAATTCCTCTGCCCTCATGCGTTTGCTTTTCTTTTTCTTGTGTGTCATGAAGCTGTAGGAGGTGTTTGCTGACATGCTTTGCTTTCAGGGCAGTTCTGGAGCAATATCATACAAGTGTCTCAGCCAAGAAAACTGAGTTTGTATGAGCATAAGAAGCCCTTATAGAATGGAGTCGTAACTGGGAATTATAAAAGGAGGCATCTGAGGAGCTCAATGTGTTATTCACTTACTTACATATTTCACTCCAGGGATATGACAGTTACAAAATACAGTTTTGAGTTATGCTGTAAGACTAAGAAACTGCCTTCCCACACCCTACTGCATCCCAACATCTTAGACAGGTTGCACACACTTTTAAGACATGTACAGATATCTTATACACCATTCTGGAAAAAGAGACCCTTTCAATCCTTTCTTGCTATGATGAAGGTGGTTTGTTGTGCAACCACCTGTAACTCAGGCTGTTACCTGGAAGAAGCGTGCTTTCTCCATCTTGCTGTATGGGAGTTTTTGTGCCACAGCAGTACAGTGTACAATTGCAGCCAGGCAGGTAAAGTAGATAGTGGGAAGTTAAGAAGTCTAGGCTTTTTTTCCTGACTATGCCTGTAGGGAAAGAAAAAAAAAATAGGAATGAGAGAGGCAGGAGAACTGTTTTATTGTGTAAGAAGATTTGTAAGGCTTCTGTTTTGGTTTGATTGGTGTTTTTCATCCCATTGCTCTCTTTTCAAAATTGAAAACTTATCTGTTCTTTTTGTTTTTTCCTGGCAATATCTAGGTAAAAAAATGGAATACCAGATAGCTTTGCAGAAATGAAAGAGCTGAAGCCCATTTTTGGCTGAGACAACAACTTACCTAGATTGTGTAGAACTTCTGCTTTTTATATTTGAAATCCAGTGTCACAAAAACGGCTGCTGTGTTACAGGAAGGAAAGAAGTTTGTTAAACAGTTGTACTGCTGCAGCATCAGTCAGTCCACTTTTCAGGGCGAATATTAATGCAAGTGAGAAGAAACTGAACTCTTCTTCACTGTCATTTTATATTTAGATGGTCTCTATGTCAAGATGTGTAAGAGCCACAGGAGCACCCATTCCTCACCTTTATCCTTCATCCTGCTTCACATACCCCTATTTTCTCCATTTCTCCCTTTATAAAACTGCAACAGTGACCAGTTTTCAAAGAGGCCAAGATAATTTTGTATTAAATCCTTAAAGCTGGTGTGGTACCAAACTTCCATTAAATAAGCAGTTAATAAGAGAAGCTGAGAGTTTGATTTAATCTGGAAAGATAAATGTTTTTTTAACTTCCACCTATTTTGTGTCTACGTGCTTGAATGCACTCATTTTAAAATTTCTAAAAGCTTTTAATGGGGAAGAAGGCCTTTTAAGAAAAAAAAAATAGATTTCCAGTGAATAAGCCAAGTTTTTCATTGTTGTGGACAGAAAAATCTAAAGGCAGACAAAGGAGTGTTTAACCAGTTGTGGTTATCTAAAATAACTGCTAAAGATAAGGCTTCAATTTAGCAGTCTTTGTTGATTTTAATAGCATTTTATCTATATAAATACATGCAAACAGATAGTTGAGGGCTTTGGTAAAAAAGGTGAATCTGTGCTCATACTTCACTTTTTTGCTAAACTTAGATTCGGACCCAAATCCTGCAGGGGTTTGCCAGATGCTTGACTTTGTTTTCAGTAGGATTACTTGGACTGTATAAAATGAAGTGCATAAAACAATCCAAGGGACTTGAGTCAGGCAAGCCTTTCTAACAGGCCCAAAAATAATTTATATATACATCTTTCCCCTGTTAAAGGGCATTCTGGTTGATGTGCATATCAGAATGCTAAACTTTATGAACTTAAGAATTAAAAGTACAATATAATCCTAATAAAGTACAAAAATAGTCTATTTTTTATCTGTATAGTTACCAAAAATTTACTGTTTTAAAAATTGCCAAAAAAAATTACTTCTGGAAACTACACAAGCGAGCCTAGGGCCAATCTCTTGTCTTGATATTTCCAACAACTGCTCTGTTTTCCTTCTTCTGCTTCCTTGTCAAAAGTCTCCTGTTTAGCCTGTTTTGGCCAAGGGCAGTTTGATATTTATTCATTGATCATTCCCTTTATTACAGTATCTTGAATTCTAAGTAACATTTTTCAAGCCCGTTTACTTTATTCTTCAAACATTCAACAGGCATCACAGTCCTCTTTCTGTGAAGCAGTTCAGACCTGTGGAAGAGCTGTCATCTCGACATTCTGGGACTAACCACACAGTTCACCAATTCTCCATTAGCTGCTTTCATTGACAGTTTAATTAAATGTTTTTTTTTTAATTTTGTTTCCTCCCATAAATAACATGCAACTCAAGGTGCCCAGAAAAGTGTAAAATCACTTGATGTTAGGAGTGGTTCTGTAAATATGCTCAGGAGCAATTGTCTAAGTGTTTGTAATTAAGCAGGCACCAAACACGTGGAGGTTTTGGATGTACTTTTAAAAAGTCTAAAATGTAAACAGTTTCCTCTCCCCTCCCCAGGAATTCTTAATGCACTAAAGACGTAAGCAAAGAAGTTAAATCACAAGTAATCAGCTCAGTTACACTTCAGAGCAGACTGTGGCAGGACTTTTCAGTTCTCAACCAGGTGGAATTAGACTCCTTGAAAGGAGGTAGTGTTATTTCTTGTCAGGGTTTCAAAATGTACATAGAAATATGAAACACCCGCCCCCCTCCCCCCGCAAACCTAAAAAAAAAACAAACCCAGAGCCAAAAAAGCAAATACCTGTTTTTCCTTTTGAAAAATGTAATAAAACATTTAGAGGACAGAATCCTTGAGAGGTGACATCACCAAAAGGTATCAGACAGATTTAAAAAAAAAAAAAATAAAAACCTTGTCGTGGTTTAAACCCAGTTTCTACTCTCCTCCACCTTTCTTTGCTCCCCACCCCCTTCCTTCCCACTACTGGAGGAATGGGGAGGAGAATCGAAGGAATGTAACTCCCACGGTTGAGATAAAAGCAGTCCAGTAACTAAGGTATAACACAAATCACTGCTGCTACCACCAATAATAACAGTGATAAGGGAAATAACAAGGGAGGAGAATACAATACCACTCGCTGACTGGGAAGTGTGTGTCCT
>JBCJKH010020586.1:16723-26842 GCA_039877255.1 Loriculus beryllinus | reverse complement strand
GGAAAGGTACATACCTGTTATCTTTTTAAATTAGCAATTCTTACCGAGTGCCCATACATGGTATTTCATCACATCTTTTTAACTCCCTTTTTTCTGTTTACAATGTTCACACACACTTATCTAGTTACATGATGCATGGTCCAGTGCATCTAAGAGGCACGTGTGTTGCGCACAAGTGAGCCCTTGCTGCAAAATGAGCTTTTACTGCGGTTGTAGGTATGTCTGTAACTTGAAAGTTTTCAGAACATTTGTGTTTCCACTCTCCAAGAAACAAGCAGGCAGTGTTGCTGTGTAGCCCAGTTCCTTCTTGCTGCCCTGGTGCTGGGAATTGGGCAGCTTCAGTCCTTCAAAACTGGGAGAGCTTCTGTATGCAAGATGAGTTCCTACAAGGCAAACGTTGCTTTTGAAATCCTGTTACATTTTATTGTCACATAAGCACAACAGTAATATTAAAAGGAGAACAAGGAGCTTTCTTCTTTCTTCCATTAGGCAGTTCTGAAATACGAGTTTATCCCACTGCACTGGTTTGCTAATAGGCTAGACACTTGCTTACACCAGCAAAAACGATGAGCAGGGTTGTGCCATTACACTGCAGATAACTGGAGTGACAGTAACTGCACTGCCAATTTTAGGCTAATAGGTTTTTTCCCATGGCAGTAGTGAGTGGGTGATCTGGAGACAAAGGGAAAGCAGGGTGACAGACCTGGAGGCCAAGACTTTGCCAGAATGTGGCTGAGGTGCTCTCAGGCTGCAGCTGTTAAAAGCAGTGTGAGTTTCATGATTTTAATGTTCCTGCTGCTTCCCTGCATTAGTCCAGTTTTCTATATTCCATTTTAGCTGGAGTGTCCCTAATTTCACAACTCCCCTGTAGTGTATGGGATTTTTTTATAGCTGTAAGGATTGTGAGTTGTTGCCTTGGAAACACAGTTGTGCATGCAGCTGTTGTAACTATACTTGTTAATTTTGCTTTATCACAAAAGGTTTCAAAGCTTTTCTGTATTTGTCTGACATTTCTTGATTCTGTAACTCTTTGTAGCAATCTGTTTGACAAATTACCAGAGGAGGAAATAAAACTTCAACCTTGCAGTGTACAGCATGGCCCTGAGTCCTGCTGGAATCACCTGCTTGCTTGCCTTTGGAAGCCTCAAGCCTCATTCAGTCGCCTGCCTGCCAATTTCAAAAAATGGGATAATGTAAGAACTTCTGAAAATAAATTTCAGTATTCTCCATTAGGGCTCCAATCTGCAGATGCTGGGGACATGAGCTGATAGGAAACTTCAGCTTCTCCAGTGCATGGGACCAGGCAGTCAGGCCTCTGCCAGGGCTCTCGCTCATTGGGACAGATCCAGCAGGAAAAGCAGGAGGTAACAGATGATTCCGGAGTGCTTCATCCAGGCAGAGCACCTTTCCCATGAAAGCTGCTTTGGTGCTGGAGAAGTTCATACTTGCTGCCTTTGTTATAGGAGTGCTTAATCCTTTCCTTTGGGCCTGCTGCTCAACATCAAGTCCTTGAAGTATTTGATCCCTTTCAGTACTGAGAAAGGAGGTTGTTAGGCTGGAGAGAAACCACACAGGATCGCCTGCCAGGGCAGGTCCTTCTTACTTGCCAGCTGTGAACTAATGCCAAAGCTTTGAGATGGCTGAAATGTGTAGACACTAGTAGCATAGCCTTGAAAGTTGTATGTGTTTGCTTTTATTTAGCCAAGGCTTCTAATTGCCAGCATATTTTCAATCCATATACCTGTCAACTGCACCAGTTTAGTTGGCATTGCACTACGTTTATATAGTCTTCTGGTTTTATAGCAATATAAATATGGATAATTTTTGTCTGTTGCTCCCTCTCTGAGCTTTCCCATTTCCCCTTACGGTGACATAAGCCATAATGATTGGAGAGAAGGACAGGGCACTATTTCTGCTATGCTGTCTGAAAAAGGAAGGAAGTGCTGCCTGAATAAATAGAAATTGCCAACTGCGATTAAAGACTAAAGTGGGGTTTTCTCCTTGCATCTATTTGTTTCCATAGACATAAGTCCATTATAAAGCCTTGTGCCTTGTGTTGTTTGTAGGTAAAGATTTCGTAGATGCCTTTAATGTGAAGATTCAAATCAATTCAGCCACTGAAATCACAGTCACAGTGTTTTAGATGACCAGCATGAGATTTGACTGGATTTGCTGTGGAGAAAGCTATCATTATCAGACTAAGGGAGTCTTTCTTTTTCAATTTAATTTCTTTGGGTAATTTCACCTTAATAAGTTGTACCTTCCATTTTTTTATTAGGAAAGCCACTAAAGAGCAGATCAAGCCAGAAATATCTGGGAAAGTAATAAGCAGATATGCTACAGAATGCCAGAGCAGAACAGGTGCTTGTGCTTGCTTGTAAACAACCTTTACAAACTCAGTGAAAATGATAATGATTCTTTTCAAGTTGTTATTACGTGATGAAAGTTAACGGTCAAATTGTAAGGACAGTTCTGGAGTTTCTGTGCTCTGGTTGAAAAAGTAAAGGAAACATCCTAAAGGTGATCATAATTAAAAGCAGTTTTTTACCCCATCTCTTTGATAGGTCAGTCTTTGGAATAAGAGATATTTCTGCAGGAAAGCACAAACTGTATCTTCAAGTCCCTTGGTTACATTCATTACACTGACAGGGATGATACAGGATCTGCTATTTTACCCCAGTTTCTCACTATATAGGGAGAGGGTTTACAGAGCTTCTCATATCTTTTTGTCTGGGCAACTGCAACAAAATGAACTTGTAAATTCAGGATTAGGGCAATAATTTAGTAGATGAGAGTATCAGTTTTAGCACGACATCTTTGTAGTAGTTTCAGAATGTAATTAAATATTAACGTATGTACAGTCTAGATTGTTAGAATGTTGGCAGCTGAACTAATCTGTATTTTTACTGATTTTATGATAGTATCTGAAATACTTGCTTCTACTGTTTTATTGAGTATAATGAAGGAATTCTGTTTGAGTCTACAAAGTTCATATACTACCAGATGCAATATTCTGGAAGCTAGATATTAATGGTCTGTGAGCATCTGTAGTTTAAGCATTTGTAAACTTATTAAGAAGTTATTGAGGTTATGTCCTTGGTTGCTGATTGGTGTGAGCTGTGAAAAGCATTGCACAGTATGTTCTGTCATATTCTGATAGTTATTTCCTTGCTCAGCCTTTCCTGAGAGGTCACTCTGACATAATAACTTTTACAGAGGTTTCCAAAGCCTGACTTCTGGGACCTTAATATATTTAGGACTTGCATGGTTTTTTTCTTGACTTGAAGGATCCTGTATATAGGAAAGAGATTTTCAATTGCGAAACACTGAATGTATAATAATCCAAGCACATACCATGCTGTATTAGCAGGAGTGCAGGCAATAGATCCGAGGAAATCATTGTGCCCCCCCTTCAGCTCTGTTGAGACCATGTCTGGAATGCTCTGTCTGGGCTTGAGCTCCCTGTTGCAAGACAGACATTGACTTACTGAAGCAAGTTAAGCAAAGTCCACCAAGACAGTCATTGAGCTGGTGTACATGTCTTGTGAGGAGAGACTGAGGATACTGGGTGTGTTCAGCTTGAAGAAGAGGAGGTAAGGGGAAATCTTTTTGCACTCTGCAGATGTGTTAGGGCAGAGAGAAGATGGAGGCACTCTGAAGGTTGATAAACACTGGAAGCAATTTCCCAGAAATGCTCTGGAATCTCCATCTTTGGAGACACTGAGGACCCAGTTGGACATGGCTCAGGGCAGCATCTAGGCAGAGCTAGGCTCTGAGAAGGAGGTTGGACTAGGCAAGCAATAGAGGTTTTTTCAATCAAAATTATTTGCTTCCGCTCTGGTTTGTTTTTTTTTTTTTCATCCCTTCAACCTTGTGAAAAACATATTCGTCATCTACAAAATCAGTGAGGATTCAGGCACAGAAACTAGTACAAATTAACAGATATTTGCCATTGTGGAAAAAACCCAAAGGTTAGAAAAAAAACCAAAACCTGAAAACTCCTGATGCAGGTTGTGTAGATCTCAGAACTCTCTCAAAGACTCTCAAGAAATAAACTGCCTTAAATTATCCTCCCAGGAATGGGTGGCAGTGGATGTGAATGCTGCATTTGCTACAAGTGATAGCATCTTAATCTATGCACTTTGTATTTCCTCAACTGTCTTCCCTATTGTATTTCAGCTGTTGAACTCCAAAGTCAAAAAGCTAACAGCTTTGCAGATGAAGTTCTGCCTCCCCATTCCTAACTGCAACTGCTTCTGACAACCTATGTTTGCCTGTTGCTGAGACTCACCCAGATTAATTTCCATCTTGGCACTGAGGATTTGCATCAGGCTATTAAGTGTACAAGGGCACAGTGTGTGAATACCTATCAATATCCTGAAGACACTTTGGGTCTTGAGAGCCTTTGGGTCTTTATAAACTGGCTTGTGCAGACAAGGAGATGCCTCAGTGAACCACCTTTGGCAGCTACTGCAACAGCCTTATGAATTGAAACAAGATTTAGGAGGGTTACTTGCTGCTTTGTTCCTGGTTCTACTAACTGAAGGAAAACTTCCATAATAGGAAAGGTTAATATCACCATTCCTGATAATAACCGAAGAGAATTAGTGGTGATTGAAGTAATATCTTCTGTCACTGTCCATGCCACTGGGATAAACAATAATTTTTCCAAATATGTGAAAATGAGTATTTTTTGTTAATACCCTAAAGTTTGTATTGTAAACGTAAAGATCTGTGTCAAAAAGTGAGGAGTGACATTGGAAGCTTGTAGCTATCAAGCTAAGTATCCTTTCTCTAGCTCTCTATTTTGTAAGGTGTCTTTTCTTGCTAGTAGATGTTACCTTTTGGTGTCACAGATTCATGTCATTACTACGTGACATATCAGCAGTCTTCTGATGGCCTGGTCTGGAACTACTAACATAGAAGTATCTGGCAAGTCCATTCAACAGTCAAAAGAGGGGGAAATAACTTGTTATTACTGAAGCATATATTATTATTTCAGAAATAAGCAGCATTGATCAAGAAATAGAAACAAGTTGGTTCCTTTAAAGTACTTACTCTGTGAGGAGCATGGAGATGATGCAGAAAAAAGTTGGAACAGTATTGCATGTTGTTAGCTGCCATGCCTACAGATATAACTAGCTACTGACCAAAGCAAGGCTTTGATGCGAAGACTGGCTTGCTTTAAAGTATCCAGCACTGACAAATGAGTTGCTGGGTCAGCTGAAGTAGCTGTACAGTAAAAAGTACAGATCTGATGTTTGTTATTTTAATAACCCAGATTAAGCATAAAAATCCCAAAGGAAAATAAAAATCTATTAGTGAGTATGTGTGTTATCCTATAAACTATGTTAGGAAAATTGTAGGAAGCTGGAAGACAGTGTTTGTTAACTTTCTCTCACCATAGCTAAGCTTGGATGGGTCTTTGCACAACCTCGTCTAGTGGAAGGTGTCCCTGTCCATGACAGGGGGGTTGGAATGAGATAAGTTTTAAGGTCCTTTCCAACCCAAACCATTGCGTGATTCTTGTCACAAGTGTGCACAGCAGGCTGGAGAGGATAACAATATCCCATTCATTCTCTTTAAGCTAATCAGATTTCTGCAGCTCATGGTTTTGTGGGGTTTTGTATTCTTTAAGCCAAGTTTTCCATTACCATGGAGTTTACTTTGCAGCTGAAAAGACTCAAGAATCATCAGGAGTTTTAAAGCTTGGTGAAGCTTTTCTAATAGATATTTTCTTTCATAATGTGCCAACAAGACGATTGGTACACTGAAGGCATGCGTGTGTATCTACACATCTATCTATGCACACTGCACATAAATACACATTTAAAAACTTGCCTCAGAATTCACTCACAGCAGTAGCTATGCCACAGGTGAAAGGGTGAATTTTCAGGGCCATTGAACACTGTAAATGTGTTCATTGTATCAGTGCTTCAAAAATACCCATTCTAAATGACTTTGTGTTGATCCACTGTGAAAATTCATTGTGCTCAATTGCCCTCAAAATTTCTCATTTCTCATCTGTGATGTTGCAGTCTGCTGACTGCACACCAGACTGCTGTACAAAGTGTGTAGGCACCCAGCTTCAGAGTGCCTGAAGTACTTCATACTGCCTGCGAGCTTTGCATGTATTACTTGATAACTGAATAGATCTGTGTCTAGGGCTTGTATCTGTAAGACTTTCAAAGATGGGAAAGGGCTTCTTGGAGTTAGTTTCTGTTGAGGCATGCACACACAAGGAAACAAAGTCTTGCGTATGTCACATGTCATATGTACCTAACACGGAGACATGGAAAATGCAACTTTGGCTTTAATTTTTAGTCATACCTTTGATTCAGAGAAATCAAAACCACTCTCACATCATTCCAATTCTTCTTAATTTCAGAGGGAAAAAAAACCCAAAATAAATTTCCAGTGGCATAAATAACTTTGTTTTGGCATGTATGGCAAGAAGTTGAATTATAAATGATTGGGGGTGAGGGGTGGGGATTGACATCTCATTGGAAAGAAGGTTTACTGGGGTTTGGGATTTCTGCTGTTAGGGGTTTTTCCTCAATTTTAAAAAAGGGCATTTAGATCAGACTTTTAATTTATATTTTTATGTACTTTAATTTACCGTATTGCCTGAATTCTTATAAAAGCCTATGCATATCAGCCTTTAAAGCATGAGAGAAACAAATGCCTGTTTTGGAACAAAGGGTAGATGACGTTTTAAGATCTCTTCAATGTATGTCTAGAACTGTCTGATTGCTCCTTAACTGTGTTACAAGACATTGGTTATTGCCTGTGGATGCTCTCAGGCATTAGAATAATGATACCATTATAAAAGCCTGGTGGGATTGACAAGCACTGGCTGAGGAAGGTGTGTCTAGGAAAACGAGAACTTTGCATTCAAATTAGATGTGGCAGAAAGTGTGTTGATGAGTCTAAAATTTCAAATTTAATAGAAATATTGGTTTGGTTCACATCGCAATTTTATGCTTGTAAGTTTACAAGACAATCTTGCCTCTAATTTAGAGAAGTTGGACACCTTGTCTTAAAAATCAGGGCAAGATACTTAATCAGGTAAGGAGACTTTGATTTTTCTTCCAGTTAGTAGGAATTTTAATTATGTCCTTGTACTAACATCTTCCTGGAGCAGTGGATCATTTCTGAGTTGCTGTAGCAAGGGAATACCTTCTTAAGCACCACACAAGCCACTGCCAGGAGTGATGCAGTCCTACATTACTAATCTGAGATTCAGGTGGACAATGTCAAGGTCAGACTCTGCCTTCAGTCAGTCTGTTAAAAACTGGAACTTCCTAATCACTGCTTAATTACTATTTCACTGCCAATTCAAAACTGTCCATTATTTACAGTTAGTGGGGTTTTAATCTTTAACACAGGAAATGGGAAAAAAATATAAAGAAATTCATTTTTTGTTTGTTTGTTATTATCAGTCCATTTGTCTCACTCTGCTCTGATTTGGGTTTTTCAGATAGATTATTTGTAAGCAGGTAAAAGCTGTCTTCTAGGGACCTGAATAGCAGTCATACCTTTTTAAAGAATAACAGTATTTGCAAGTACATTACATTTCTATTCTTGAATATTGAGTATACAACAAATTATAATCTTGGCAAACACATAAACCACTTTCATGTCTCTGTGTCTCTGCATTCATCTCTGGCATCTAGGAATAATACTCCAGGTGGCAGAGAAGTACGAATTTATATAAATGATGGTATGAACAGCCATAATTCATCTATTCTTCAGTTTTAAGAAAAGGCTTAGTATTCTAAAACAGAAAATATAATCCAATTTGATTTTTTTTAATAGTTTTATGTAATAGAACTTCCTTTAAAGTTCTCGGGAGCAAAAGGGAAGATCCCCCCCTCGTATTAGTGCCACCTTTATTTGTATTTGAATGTCTAAAATGAACAGAAAGAAAATAAAGCATCAGAGAGATAATCTGACTTGGTTTGTGAAAACAGAGGTTTGTCTAAATTATATGCTGACTTCAGTCATCCATTTCTCAGAAAACCAAAAAAAAAAAGGCCCTGCATCTCACATAATCTTAGAAGGTCTCTCAAGAGGAGATAAAGGCCAGCTTCAGTCTGTTGTCTAGACACAACTGTTCAATACTCGTCATCCTTATTTTTTTTATTCTTATGCCTCAAAGTAATTTTAAAATGAGGAAAGATAATAGGAATTGTTGTATTAGAGCAGTATCTCTGGCAAATATGACCAATTCTGTAGAAAAGGAGCTGCTTTTGTTATAAAGTTTTAATTTTCTTTTGCTTGTTTTTACTGCATGTCTTCAGCATTTCACTGCTCTTTTAATGATATTTCAAAAACATATAATTTCACAGAAAAAGATTATATTTATGTAGTCTGTAAATTTACACTTTTACATAGTTACAATTGCATCTTTTGTTTCAAGAAATTGCATTTACGTGCAGTTACATTCTGTTTCATAATTAAATCTTTTGCAATCTAAGTACTGGAAATTTATGCTTCGATGTACAAGTCTGCTGACAAAGTGAAAGGTAACCCAATTCTTATCCATGCAACTTTTTAATTAGTTGCTGCACATCTGAGGATTAGGTTTTTGGGTTGTCTTGCATAGAATAACATTAATATTCAATTTGGTTAAAGACTTCCAATAAACAAACAGAATTAATAAAGCTATTAAGCTAATCTCTCTGATGACCAGTTTCCATATGTGCTGCAATTACTCTAAACCATTTCCAAATGCAGATGGTTGAGAAGGGCTTTTCTTTCCTTTGTTTTTTGGAATCTTGAAGAGTATCTTTGTATTTCCCATTCTGAGCTAATATGCGTTGGAATTTGCCAGATGTATTTTCTAGAGTTTGCAAAAACCAGGTGGAAAGTAATGCTTTGTTACAAGCTCTGTTATCAGCCTCTCAAAGTACATTACCTCATTTTCTTTATGTCTGGGTTTTGGAGCATTCTGCATATGAACATGACAGCTCTTTTTTACCAGGTTTGAAATTATTATTTTAGGGATGAAAAGTTTGTTAAATTATGCCCTTACCTGGAATTTTTTAAAATGAAGAGATGCATGAGGAACAGTTTTGTGAAATTGTCTGGATGCGCCTTTACAGCTCCCAGTTAAATGACTGGTATTAAAAGACAGCTCATCTAAAGTTAACCTGGAAATTATTTTTGGCTTATATTATAATTTGAAAAATTTGAAATTTAAATTAAAGAGAGCTGGTATAGAAATAAGTCCTTATTTCCTGTATCCCCTGGAAAATAAGCTCTGCTACTTAAGTCCTGGCAAGATGGTGTTGATTTTGTGTGGAGACTTTTGGCTGGTTTTATGGTGGCATAAATTCAGTTTATGTTATAGCTTGCTAATACATACAGTGCTATAAATTGAAATCATTCTTTCATAACTTCTGAGAGCTATTGAGGTGACAGGGATGACGTAGCTTATCCCAAAATACCGTTTACTTTGTATTTAGATTCTTGTGGGGACAGGCTGCATTTACATTGAAGAGCCACTCAGTTACTACCCAATATATTCTGATTTTATTTGTATATTCTGTATATTTGCAAGTGTCTACATGAAATTTATTTCACTTTCTGGTTCTTTTTCTTTACTAAGAAATTTTAAAACTGTTTACATAGCACTAGAAGAAAGGTTGTTAAGAAATCCTATGCCCAACACGAATGCTGAACTCTTGGTGCTGGCTTATGAGAAGCTCTGTAGTAAACTGTGACAACAGAGTTGTTCACCTGCCTTACAGAGCATGACATCCCTGCAGAGGGGCATGACTGCAGTGGGATACAGGCACTCCTCCAACATCTCTCTTCAAACTGGGTGAGGAAAACAGAAACTGCTTCTTTTAACCTGCTGGCCTGTGAGCTGCGTTAGCAGAGGCTGTTCATCAATCTTGTGGTGGGATTGCAGAGTAGCATCCTCCAGGAGATGGCTTGCGCAGTCTGCTAAGGAGGGTCGTTTCCTTAGTTGTCCCAGTACAATTTGCTGCCAATTTGATTTAAGCCTCTAATAGTGAGTTAAATGTGCTGAAACACTGCAGGTGCTGTTTGTCTTGAAATTTCAACTTCTACTATATTGCATAGGGTGACCAGCTGCTCAGAAAGCCAGTG
>JBCJKH010020585.1:9100-42207 GCA_039877255.1 Loriculus beryllinus | reverse complement strand
TCCTGGCTTTTCTTTTTGAAGCGGCACTCTCGAAGAGGAGCCGTAGCAGCTCCGAGCAGCAAAGCATTTCATCTTTTTTGGGTGGTGCTGCTGCTCATGGAGGGCCCTGTTGGCTTCAAAAAGTGAATAAATAAAATGAATTTTCCGTATTGATTACAGTCACTAGATATTGGATCTTTTGTGATAAAATGCTTACTCCATTACAGTTGAAGAATTAAATAAGATGTGCAATGCAGAGGCCTTTTATTTTTCTTTACCTTTGAGAGATTTCAGAGTATCAGAAAATAAGGAGGTATGTTCATCATGATTTAGTAAGTTCAAGAGTACGTGACAGCATATAGTGCGAACTCCAGTTTAGCTCCACATCTGAATGTATTTTGCTGTCAGTTCAGAATAAATTTCCCAACATTCTTCTACAAATCAAGCTTCAGAGTTGTGTGCCTTTATCAGTCTCCAATAATGGCTCTCCACGTTCAGATGGAAGCAGATGAATAAAGGGAGCACTCGACCAAGGACACTGGATGGAACTTGGTGCTATCCCTTTTCAAAGTGAGTGTATCAGTCATCCTCCAGTATCTGATTTCACCACAGGAAGTGGAGGGTGATGCATGTCAAATGCTTTGGTAGCTGTTTACCAAGGCCACTCCAGCAGAAGACACGCTCTCGCTGCTGGCCCAGGGATGTGTGGTAAATTCAATCCTGTTGTTGTTCTTTCTGAATAGATTTTGACAGGACTTTGTTTTGACTTGTGCTCGGGAGAAAAGATTGGTTTCCTTCACTAGACAGGTCTGTTTTGATCATTTTAATATGGCTTTTCACTTCCAAAAGCAGACTTCACGCTGATAGAGCACCTGTAAATCATAGCCCTTGCTGCCTGGTGTTATTTTTTTTCCTGCCAGACAACAATTCAGTTTTCATTGAAGCTACTTAAAGCCAATGAATATGAGCTTTTAGCATGCAGGCGTTGTAAGAAATATTAAGTCCTGTAGATTTTAAATTAATTTCAGGCAGAATAATATTGTTATTTGGGACGTAGACTGACTTCAGAAGTTAATTCATTTGATGCAGCATAATAATAATTCAACATAATGTACTCATGCCATTAGACTTGCACAGAAAAATGCTCTAAATAGCTATAATGAATAGTTTGGATTTTGAAAGCCTAGGAGAGCAATTTCACCTTGAATCATAACTGGCATCTCTCAGAATGCTTGTACATTATGAAAATTCAGAAAGGTGTTTGAATTCAAGTAAATTTCAGTACCACCATGGGTAAAATTAACATTTTAGTGGCACTCAAACACTTCCGGATATGTAGTGGTAAAATCTGCTTTCACCTGTGTAGCTGTGGAGGAAACTAACCCTGACTCAAGGAACCGGCATTACGCTGTATATAAAAACCACAGGGAGAGTTTCCCAAGGGGCTAAAAATGTAAGTCCTGTTTTTTTAATGGAATTCAGCTGCTTAGAGAGCTTGATTCTTACCCACTTAGCTCCCAAGTCATTTAAGTACCTCTAAACATGCCCAAAGGAGTGGTGTGTGTGGTGTTGCTGCTTCTCTATCTGCTTTGGCTTAAGTCCACCATCAGCACAGGCTACTGCAGTGTTACTGCCACTAACTCCATAGTTTTGTAGCTTCAACAACAGCAAGGGCTAAATTCTTTGTTATCAAAGTAAAGTTCTGATGTTACAGATCCAGCATTTTACAGCCATGTTAAACGTTTTGGAGCTGCGTGGCTAAACCTGTTCACTAAAAAAAAAGCTGCATTAAGTGTTTGGTAGGAGCTTTCAATCTTATCTCCTGTCCAGCTCCTTAGCAAAGAAGTTCAGTCTAGCAAGTTAAGAGTTTACATACGTGTATCACAATCAAATTGGCAAGATATTTGCTAATAATTAATAACATAGCATAAATTGCCATGCTGGTATTGTTTCTGTTAAGGGAAACCCATAAATCTTGGTTTCTGAGGAAACATAGCCAGCCCACAGCACAAACAGCAAATGCTCTGCTCCCCCCAAAGCTGTGCATGGCTGCTGCATTCCTGGCAGTACTAGTTACTACAGTGCCAGGCTTGCTTTCCACCCTTGGTAAGAGGATGCTCATGCAGACAAAGTCTGTTGTTGAGGCAGCTGGAAGTTTGACATTGGCCACGCTATGGAAAGCTGGTCATATACATTGTGCATGGCTATATGTTAAATTTGTTTTGGATGTAAAGTGTTGTGGTGTGGGGTGCAGTTGTGTGTATATGTAGAAGACCTGCAAACACAGGGTGAGGTGATACTGATTGGGAAGTTCTAGATCTTTTAATTCTATCTATTTTTTCAGTGACTCCTAAGCATTATCTGTAAACAGCCTTGCTTCTGATTAGGCCTAATCAAAGTGAACAGGAAGGGTTTGATTAAAGCAAGTCAGTCCTTTATTCTTGGCTTGTGTAACATGGAGCCAGTTAATCCAGACTTGGACGTAATTAAGGTTTGCCAATCTGAAGCATATAACCCCCTTCTTTAATATTATGACTAACGTGGTGGTAACTTGTCATTTGCAAACATGTGATTCTGTCTTTATTCTTCTGAAGAATCTCTCTATGCTCACATGCATCGTGTGCAACTAGAGCAAGGTCTTGGATTCCTATGGGATAGATACATTCTGGAGGCATTTGTTACCCCTGACTCCTCAAGGAAGCTTTGCACAGCTTTGACAGTGCCCTAATACTGTAGGTTTTTGTAAGGAGAACCCAGTCATCCTGGCTTTTCTGTAAGAGATACAGGCCCAGGTGATCATGTCATAATTTTAGCAAGTTTCTCTCCAAATCTTTCACAGAAATAAGATCCTTCAGGCACCAGGTAGTATCCCAGGCTGTAAGTCTTTTTCTCATTGCTATGAAATCACAGCTGCACATAATAACCTAAGGGTGAGTGCAAGAGATAAATGTGTATGGATCCAGAAGTGACATTAGGTCCCTGAAGGGCCTGAAATATCACTTGAGACCTCGAGATGTTGAATATCACATGTTGTCCTGCTCACATATTTTACTCAGATCTGCCTTATGATAACTTGTAATGTATGTCAAGGTGCTGGGGAAAAGAATTGAAGCATCATGTTTTCTTTATTAAAAAAAATAAAAAAAGACAACGATTCCACGGAAGACCAAAATGTTTCTGAGCTAGTTAATATCTGGTGAATGGAGAATTGTTCTGAATACTGAATTGCTGGAGGTTAAGTTAATAGTCATAGTCTGTATGTGGTCTCCCATCCTTTTGAGCTGCTGTATTCCAAAGCAGTGTTACCTCATATTTTATATTCTTGCTGTCTGCCAGTTCTTTTCGTGCTTCCTCAAATTTAGTAAATTCAGAAATGGATCTAAATCTACTTTTAGAGAGCTATCAGAGCGTTGTGCTGGCAGTTACTCACTGCTGATTAGCCAGTTTTGCTTCAGGTGGTCCCTAAGGGCAGGGGAGATGGTTTCAGTGGGAGACACAGGGCAGAAGCTTAACGGAGTGAACCAAGTTGTGATGTGGAGGACCAAACTACCCTTGCAGGCTGCAGGAGGAACCTGCTGGGATCCTTGCCTGAACAAAAATATCTAGTTTGGACAGCTAGAATACCCCTTGTTTTGTAATGTTGGGGTATTTGGCATAAGAGAACTCGCTCCCTTGGAATTCAGTTTGTAAAGAAACTTCCTATATCATAGCTAATGGCTTTTCTTGTCCTCCACACTTGACCCAGGTAACCCAGTCCTGTGTGGCGTTTGAGATGTATGTGTCTTGAGTGAAGCAGAGCTGGCTTAGCTTTGCAGCCCTTTTCCTAAGGGTTTCTGCCTTCTGCACTTCAACCCTAGTTTACCTCCCTGTACAACGTGTTCATTCCCTCTGACTTTTTGCCAGTAAGGAAAACAAAACCCAACCAAAACCACAAGGAAGAAGCAGATACAATGAGAAGTTTGAATCCTATTTTTCTTTGGAAGATGCATGATCTCTTCTCATCAGATTCTATGTATAGCATCTCCCCAGACAGGGCCCTTCGCCAGCCTGAAATTTCATGTAGGACACCGTTGCCTGTCAGTGCCATTTCAGATGAGCTTTTATTTTTTGCCATAGACTGTAGTTAGTGTTGATGGCTGGCATTGCTGCAGTGTTTCCTATTTGAAAAACCTCCCTGAAGGTAATTTGTTTTTTCTCTTAAGAAACCAGTGATCTAAATAGAGAAAGTTGGTTAATTTGGGAAAGGATCCTCAAATGTTCATTTTTCTTTGCATATGCCTAACAATTTCATTCTAGGAGACAAAGGCAGGAGATACACTCCCATTTCTGCATTACAACGGGCTTCTTTTGCGTGCCTTGTCTTCTAAGCAGATCCTTATTTTTGTGAGCAGAGATTGGAGGTGAAGCACGTTCCTCTCTGCTTGTTTTGTGTTAGTCTTCCTTGGGAAGATCTTACTTTGGAAATACCTAATAGCAGCATAATGTGGTGTTTCAGAGTCAGAGAATATGCTTCAATCTGTCTCTTCTTTTGTAATCAAATTCTTATCCTATAGAAGACAGCTGTTGATACCTGGGTATGCTTTGCTCTATGAATAATTCAAATCAAGATTTGATTTAAGGCTTGCAGCACTTAACACCAGTCAACAGGATAATTATATGATTGGTACTGAGAGAAACTAGCATCTACATTAAAGGAAGAGCGGATCTGGTGCTGGAAGTTAGATGAGCAAGTTAATTAGTCCTGTCTCTGCCACCAGTGACCTTCTGTGCCCTTGTGGTAAAGCTTTTGACTGCCACATTGATGTGTAGATGTTGAAAGGGAGGTATTGTTTCAAAGAAAAGAAGCTATTGTTTCATGAATCCCCAAAGCCTTATAAGATTTAACTTATTCAAGTTTGTGGTGCTTTCAGCTCTGTCAAATATGAGCAGGTGATGTTCATAATGCTAATTGTAATGTGTTATATTTGAAGAATTTAAAACACATGACTTTTTTTTGTTTAATTGCTAGAAAAAGTGGCAGAAGACAGAAAGCTCAGAGTTTTCTTTGCTTTCTGGAAGTCCCAAAGTTGATGAGTTTTTAAGCATACCAAATTTTAATGAAGAAATCCAATTCTTGCTAAGCTCTGCTATTGGTCTCTGAGGCTGTGGCTGTTTGTAATGGATTATGAGAACAATGTCATTGAACTGAATTTCTCTTTTATGCCACAGTTGAAAGTGTGGTAAGAACACTTTTGCATTCTAGAAAGCTTTTTAATTGTGATAACTTTAATAAATTTTAATTAAGTTATGGATTTATATTGTAACGTATAAAATTATGAGGTCCCACATCACGAAGTAGTGCAAAAATCATTATAATGACTTTGCTTTGGTGAAGGACTGAGCATAAGATGAATGCTGGTCTAGTGCTAAACAGGTGAACCCTATTCAAATTATTTTTAATAAGCTTTTAAAATGGTTGCCATTTTGCTGTTTATGTAATTAAAAGGGAGGGAGAGCTACTCAAACTCGTAAGTAAAGTAGAACCTTTGGGTCTCGCAACGCCTTGTGCAGTCTTGTTTCCTTTGCAAACACTTGAATGCAAAATGCAAAGTTAAAACTTTCAGGTATGGCTGCCATAAACTTTAAGATACAGGCCCTGAAGGTTTTAATGCATACAGAGAAGAGAAGAAACACTGTTTTTCCTGTTTCAGACTGGGGTTTTTTACCCTGCCTTTCTATATTTTCTATATTTTTTTCTGTCTCTAAGCATACTGTACATGCAAAAAGTGTTTCCATTCTCCAAAGTGTGCTGTTCCTGAATGTGTGTTTAGACTGAGGAACCGACATGATTGGTGTTTGTTACCCATTTTACATCCCCGTTGCCAGGGTCCTGTGCCCTTACACTGAGACATTGACACATGTATAATTAGGATATTTTCCAGTAAACCAGCAACATAGCAGGTTGAGTGCTATTAGTGAAATGAAACTCCTAAGTGCATTTGGAAGAACGCTGATTACCAGGCTAAATAATCCAGAACAAATGGCTAGAGTTTTGAAAGGCTAACAAACAGAAATGGCTAATAAACCCAAGCCTTTTGGAGTAGTTGTAGCAGTTGTCTAGTTTTTTCTTTCCAAGTTATTCATGCAAACCTAGCAAAAGTAGGATTGCTGTAACGTAGTGCTTTGCATACTGGGGACAGTGATTTAGATGCTATGGGTAAAGTGCTGGTAGGAAGCCACAGCACTAATTTGTATAAAATTTGCTCGTTTCCATGAGGGCAGTCTGAGCTCACCAGTCTCTGCTTTTTTTAAGGGAGCATATCAAAAGATACAGTACTAGGATGCTTGTCACCTAGTTTTGACTCAGCACCAATAACACTGTTGTTTAAATAGAGAAAAATTGTATCTGCTACTGGAAATGGATTTAATATAAAAGCTTTGAAAACAACTCTTCCACTGCCCACTGAGTCCTCACAGGGGACTTCCTTTCATCTAGCGTTGCTGCCACTCCAGCAGCTTGCAGTGGCCTCCTGGATTGCAACAAAATCCATGTTGAGTCCCTTTTGGATCTATGAGCAAGTTTTCTTTCCATTATCTCTAGCACTTGGGGCTGATGTACTCCTGCCCTTCTCCCAGCTTGCTGTCACCCTCATCCTCTTCCCATCCCATCTGAATTTAAGAAGCATCTTTCCATGCACCGATAAAGACCACCCTTCCTTTTCTCCTCCCTCTTTCTTCCACTTTGTCATCCACATTGCAGCCAACAGGACAGAGCAAGCTTCCCCCTTAGTGCCTAGGCACAGCTCTTTAATCAAGACATATGCTTGTGGTGCGAGCACACACTTCTGCTGTTAGTCACTGTTTCCCTCACTACAGGACTTCAATCCTAGCCAGCATATTTGGGCAGAGCAACCTTTATTTCATTGAAGCAACAGCTTCTTTGTGTCAAGGGCACATCAGCTTTGTGTTAGGCTAACACATCAGCATTGCAAACAAGGGCAAATGCAGATATGGGTTTTATAGGAGGGCTGATTTTCTCAGAAGCGGCTGCTGAAGAGCACATAATGCCAAGCCATATGGCTGGAAACCTTCATACAAAATTAATTCCATCATAATCTGGTAGGGTCTGTTTGTTGCCATTTTCCCAAGGATCTTTTTCATGTTCAAAGAATCTGTGATATTCACTGAGCAACTCTTGTGTGGGTATCTGGAAAGATAAGTATACCTGCTGTTCCTAGTTTTTCCCTGTCAGATAAGTATAATCTTATAGCAGAAGGATTTTTTCATTCTGCCATTAGAGTTATCATGCCAAAACAATGAGTAATGGCTGTACAGAAAAGGCATGACAGTCAATTATCTGGCCATACATACCAAGGTGAATGCAATAGGTCTTGTAATGTCTCTGGCAAGATATTTTGGTAATTTTGAGCCTTCAGTAGCCATAAACTGGAACTACTGCAGTAACTTTTCAGCTCAATGCTTAAAATCTAACGGGATGCCATGTTTTACATTTGATTTTCTCCCATGTTCATCCTTCAGGCATTACTGGATTGGGACTGTTTTTAAAGGGCCCTACTTTGAGCTAATTATGACGAAGGTTGACATGACAGCTGTTGCTCACTTTAAATTACCTCTTAGTCTGTTAGAATTCATCTTGAAGGCATTATTATAATGAATTTTTTTTCCGTGAACATTGATACAACCTGTGGGAGATCTGAATAAAAAAGAAAATTCACCAATCCTGCCAAGAGAAAAACTGATGTGCCAGCTGCTCTTTTCCTTTTTTTTTCTCCCCTTGTTTTTTGTTATCCTGCTTTCTGTAATATTAATACAGCTGGTTTCCAAGGTACTTAAATAGGTAACAGGTTGTTAGAGCATGGAGGAATTCTCCTTGCGAGTGAATAATTAGGATTGCTTCCTGAACATTAGGATGCTGAGCATTAGGAATTAGGAATTAGAATCCTGAGCATTAGGATGCTTCCACTATGCAAAAGCTGCTGTATTGAAATAACCAAACTTTGTGTTCTTTAGAGAAGATTGTGCTGTTCTGTCTTACAGAGATTTCCCACTAAATCCAAGATTAGTGAGTAATTTCTCAAGTTGCCTTTTCCTGTGGTCAGTCTGTAGCAGAGCAAAGGAGTTTATCGCTATGCTCCAGATGCAATGTCTCTCTTTGGGTGACATTGTGTGCTTTGTAGGACCTCTCTGATCAGCGCTTTACCTGCTGTGTTTCATTAAAAATTTATAAATCTGACTTATGAAATCATACTAAATGATAGTAATAATTCAACCCAGGTGTGAAGGAAACCTCATCAGGTTCGTGAGAACTAACTGGGTGTTAATGTGCATCTGTCAGAGTTCTGTAGGTACAAATAGATGTGAGTTGCAGAGTGGTTGGTGGGTATTAACTTCAGGGAAGGCGAATGCTTATTATGTGACTTAAAAAAAAGACTTAAATTTAGAGGGTAGCTCAGTGAAAAGATGCTGGTAGGTTCTGAGAGAATATGGAAGTCATACAATCCTTGTGCAGATGGCATTGATCAAAACAAATCCCTTTCGATGCAAGGCTTATGGAGGCTTGATGAGGGAAGGATTTCAGAAGTCCTTTTTTGTCCATATGTAGTGAAATTCCTGCAGAATGGATTTGAGGTTTGCACCTGCTATAGTGTTTGGTAATGCTAGACGGCAGTATTAGCAGGTCATGATTAGGAGGAAGCATTACATGACTACAGAATAAACCAGAAAGCATCACACAAGCACAGAATCAAACAGTTACTAAGCTTGGCAGAGGAAGACAGTGGAAAATATTACATCTCTGCTTTTCCTGAGCTTAATACAGGTATTTCCGTAGACCTGTCTTATGGATGGATTTAAAAGCGGATGGTTATTAAAAGGAATTTTCACAGTCCATGGAGATCTTGTTTCTTCTTTTATTTTTATACCACTTTTATTTTTATACCACTGGTTTTTTAGTTCTTCAAAGAGGTCGTGATCAGTTTGATCAAATCAACCTTACAACAGTTTGCATTTTGTTCCACAGAAATACCTCAGGAGCTTTTTCTCTGCAATGCTGAGCTCTCCATCGTCTCCACTGCACATTGATAAAGTGGGGCTAACTCTGTCAAAATACACCATCTGCGAATTCTCACCCTTCTTCAGGAAAGGCGTTTTTGACTATAGCAGCCATGGAACCAGCTAACTTTTGTGCCAGGACCTTTACTCCAGAGGAGCGCAGTTGGAGCGGTGCCTTCACTTTTGTCATGCAAGAGAAATGAGGGGAAGAAGAAAAGTTATCTTCCTCCATACCTGGAAAGTTGCATCAGAACAACTCCAGTTAAGGACATCTATACCCCAGCCTGTGTCCTTTACCAGCTCTCATATCAGTGCCTGCATTTTCCTGGCATGGGGTATACAGACTTTTTGTGTAAGTTGCTCTATTAATACTGTATTTTCTTGCTGAGTTTGGAACCGCTCCATAGCAGGAGTGCTTCCTTCCCATTTGCTCAGACAATTTGTTCTGATGGTGCGAGAGCATCTCGAGTTTACCATGGTGGTGTGTCATGCTGACAGAGGGTTTCTCAGCAGCCTTTTGGTTTCTGTCCAAGCTGTTTCTTAAAGAACACTTCCTTTTCTGTTGCCTTACAGCATACTGTCATGTTTGAAGTAATGCTCATACTCCACTGATATTTCTTTTTTCCCTCCCAGACATGTATTTTAACTATTTGACTGTATAATTGTATGATTAAAGGGCCTGGGTAACTTGAATGTTTACAAAAATATATGCAGCAGAAAGAATATAATTTAAACCCTGTAAAAGTCTTCCACACTTGGTTGTTTTGGAGCAGAACGAATCACTCGCCATTAATTAAGAAGCAGAGGAAGCAATAGTTACTGAAGAATGGCGGTCAGCATCTTTTCAGATTTTCTAATTACTCAGCCTGCAAGTGGATACTGTGCACTCACTGTACAGAGCTCAGAGCTATGCATAAAGCTAATGCAAAGTGCTGTATTTCTTTCTTTTTTTTTCCTGAAAAACAGCAACTTCACAATAGCATAACACTGTAAAACCTGAGTTTCATTTGCATTGGTTTGAAATTTACAGGATTTGACTAACAGTCCTTTAAAATTACTCAGGACTCATTCAGACTTGCACATGTATATACAGGTAAAGCTCATTTTATATTGCTGCAGATCCAAATATATATATATATATATATACACACTGTGACTGGAACTGAATATGTGTACATATTCATATATAATTGGTTGTATAAAAATCAAAATCAAACTACTTCCAGTTATTAAAACACATAATGAAAGGTAAGTTTTGTGTGATGTTTGTTAGGCGTGTGAAGCATTATTTGTGAGTTGTCATGCTTGACTACCGGCAGGTCTTGGTAATCAAACTATTTCATGTTGTAGAAAATTATCATTAAAACCTAAAGTACCAATGCTGGTGACATTTTTATTTCATAACCTAAATTTTAAAAACAGTGATGTTTCCTATTTAATATGATGTATAAAAATAACCAGATTTTATTACTAAGTCTAGTCTGCTACTATAAGCATTTCTGACTGAAAAAGAGGAGGGGGAAGGGGGAGAGAAGAAAAATATATTAGACTGGATCACTTAAATTTTGAGAGTATTTTTATTATTTTGATTCATTTCAGTGAAAGCAAAAGTTAGGGTAAAATTTCTAAACCATCGGAGCCCTGTTATCAGCAGGGTAGACTTTAGTGTCTTTGGGTTAGGGTTAGGGTCAGACCCTAATGTCTGACTGTCTGACTTGGGCATCTTAATAGCTTCGGTTGGGAGCCAGGTTTTTAAGCTAAGCATTAAAGTCATGGAACCTTAGAATGGTTTGGGTTGGAAGGGACCTTAATGATCACTTAGTTCCAGCCACCCTGCCATGGGCAGACACACCTTCCACTAAACCAGGTTGCTCAAAGCACCGTCTAACCTGGTCTTTAACATGTCCAGGGATGGGACATCCAGAGTTTCTGTTTTTCAGTGTCACACCACCCTCATAGTGAAGAAATCCAAACCTGTGGATTCCCAAACTATTCCCAGTCTCCCTCACGCACTTCTGCGCTAGAGAACGGACTTCATCTGCGCTTCGTCACTGACCCTGTGATCCTTACTACGCCCTGTACCTATATTTACACCTTTTCAGTATCTCCTAGGGCCTTTCTGTGCACTTACCATGCCGCTGATGAGATGGACATGTCCTCTCTTCCTTTTTCGCCCCAGCATTTGGCTTTGCTGGTGCTTTCCAAATCAGAAAGTGAAGGTTGGATGCTTGCTGGGTTTCTATGGTGAGCTGAGTAACTGGGATCTGGTGTTGCTGCACATGTTAATGGAAGATTAGTAACTTCACTTGGCTGTTACTGCCCTGATGTCCATATGAGTGCTTCAGAGGCCAGAACTGGGCATTGTATTGTTAGTTTTCGTATCCAACCCTAAATCTCACTTCAAAATGAGAGTCTTTCCCATTTCTCCTTCTTCCCTGGCCTGCCTCCCCCTCTTACCTCACTATAATTCAGTATGATAAGGAATTAATGCTTCAAGAGTTTTAAAATGTGATTTTTACATAAGTGTCGAGCGTTATTTCTTGTGTGCCACTTCTATGAAAGGACCTGGCAGGCCAGGAAATGGCAAGCTGCTTTATCTGCTGCACAAACCCAGTTTCCACAGATGTCCTACCTGAAAAACAACCGATAGTGCCAAGCGCTTTCCCAAGAGCTCCATATTGCCACACAGCAAATGCTAGTCTGTGAGAAGGGTTGAGCGTGCAAGACTCCCAGAGGTAAGTCCCATGCTTCGTGTCACTTTGCATTTGGAGAGCCTGTTTGAGAAAAACACAACCAGACTGAGAGTTGAGTGAAAAAGATGAATATTCGTATTTTTCACATGAATTTAAAAGAGCACTTGTACTCGGCTCCTCTCTGCAGTACAAATTAATTCAGGGAGGACCAGATGCTCTGGTGGTATAAACCTGCCAATAAGGTGACTAATTTATGTTGCCTGGTTTATCTGGCCTGCAGTGTTGAATGTGTACATCGTAAATAACAAAGTAAAGGCCGATTAATCTCTCCATTTAAAATGTCATCAAGTTAAAAGCTACCGAAATGCAAGTGTAAGCATGCAATTAGGACTACAACCCCAGGCTACCAGCTTTTCCCACCTTCTTATCTACCCTTCAATGATATCAAGAGTTTAATCAATGACTGCAAGATCAGGCTAAACTAAGAGGCATCTTTTGATAATATCAGCAGTAAAAAATACGATGGTTCTTTATAACCTGCGGTCTTCAAGCCCAGACTTCATAAGAAGTTTTCAATAGAAGCTGAGGTGCATTTAGAAATTATTAGCCAGTTTCAAGGCGTTCTAACTGCGTTTCTGTGAAGATATCCTCAGGCTCTCAAATTCTCCATAAATTTTATTTTCCAAGTATTGTCACTTTCGAAAACATTGTGAAAGTATCTCCAGGGCTGGTACAGGTTGGTTGGTTTGTGTTTTTTTCCAAAGTGCCTCTGTAGCAGTGAAACCCTATCAGTCCCTATCAGGACTGTTTATACTTCAAGCAAAGCGTTCATTTAGGTGTGATAGTATATATACTGGGGCCACTGTTGTTTCCTATGCAGCTGAAGTTGTGCCTCCATCTAAGTCACCAAGCCACTTGGCTCACATCCTTGCTGCCCCTACAGCAATTTTTTATCAATAGAGACACATAAAAGAGGCCAAAAAGCATACTGAAGGTGATTCTGGGCTATTTTTTTGCATGACAACTTGATCGAGATGCAGAAGGCTTTTGAGCAAAACCTTCTTTTTGGTCTTGAGCTTCTGTTTCTTTGCCTGAAAGTGCAATATGCTGGTTCTCATAGGAAAGAGGTAAAGGAGCCCCAAAAGCCCTGCTGATAAAGGTACTCACTCCAAAGGCCCCCAGAGTCAGTCCAAAAAAGTGATGCTCAGATGCTGCTGTTGGAGATGTGTTGCTCCAAACAATCAGACCCAATCTTTCCAGTTTCATCAGCAGGCCTTTCAAAGCTGTTACAGATTTCCTCTTTACTGTCCATGCCACCTATACTGTATATAAAAATAAGAAACATATTTGTACTAGACTGTGATAAAGCTTGAAATTTTATATGCTAACAGCTCACTAAAGCCCCAAAATTGGAAGGAATTAGGTATTTTTAACTTAACAGGATTCTTATGGCTGCTCCAGGTTGTTTTCTCTGTGTTTCCTTAGATCCTGGGGAACAAAAGCCTCAAACATTTGATAAGCTGAAGAGCAAAAACTTGGCTTCCAACCCCATCAAGGGAAATGGAAGATGTTTCCATACAAAAGACTTCATGAGCAATTAAGATCGATGGAGTTGCATAGGCCCTGAGATCCAATGGAATGGATGTAATCCAAATTTATTTTCTTGGCAGACCCTCTGAAGTGAATTTTTGATATACTGGATCCTGCCACTTTTTTTTGTTGTTTTATTATTTTAAGAAACTGATTTATTATAATGGGTTGCAGACCTTAATGCTGTTGGAGATGCACTTCTTTTTCTAATTACAGCACAGTGACAACAAAGTTACTTAGGGAAATAAAGACAAAGAAACAGGTAGGGAACATGAGCTGTGGCCTGAAAATGGTTTCTGTGGGAAAGAGGTGAACTTCCCTGATGCCATCCTGTCTACCATGGTTAAATGAGTAACAGAACTCATCCAACTGGATGAAAATACCAGATTGCAGAAGATATTGTTCTTTTGTGTTCTTGAGATCAACTATTAAAGCAGTTTTAAAAGGAATATGTGTGGGGGGGAAGCCTTACTAAGGGATCACATTAATGTTTGATAAGATGGAGGCGATTTTGGACTAGGGGCTTTAGCCCCATGTCTGGTGCATAACAAGCCCTAGGAGCAAAAAATGCCAGTGGCAGCATGGAAAGCCCTATTTGTATTTTCTTCTTTATAAATCTATTTTCTTTATAAACACTGCCACTTCTTTCCAATGTCATGCTGACAGCTCAAGTGTCAGCTCCCCATAGGACAGCTTGTGCACTCACACAGAGTTTCAGCAGCATTTTTGTTGCGGTTTTTTGAGATACTGGTGTCAGAAAAAGAAGCAGGTCTAAGAAATAAAGTCTACAGACTTTTTCAACGTCCTTCTCAGTTTCTTGTGGTAGCTTCTGTCTTCTCAGAGTGGTTTTGTCCAAATGGCTTGTTCTTACTCTTTGTAAGTTTTCGATTATTTCCCTTCTGTTTTCTTGTTTTACAGATGGTTTAGAAGAAAATGCTGGGAAGAGTTGAAGAAAAAGGAAGCCCTTTATTATCTGAAAAGAGAGAGTTATCTCATCATCTTCTGATCTAGCAAAGTGGAACACGAGTTTTTGATCTTTTTACATATTGTGAACTTCTGAGCCTTCAAAGGTCTTGCATGCTGCAGCTTCTGGGGATGTTATTGTACTTCTTCATGATCATTGCTGTATTCTTTTCCATTGCAATTAACGTTTGACATCAGCCTTTCTTCAAATGATGTGCTTGAGGAGAGGGAGCCTTCTACTTAATGGTCTGCTGAATTCCTTGTTTAGGTTCAATAGGTCTTTGTAGGACTCAACCTTTTGTCACCATTCTTGCCCAGCAGTGTATTTTCTCCATGTTAACCTGTTTGGTTTGACATTACCTTGAGACAATGTTAAAACATTACTAGGAATGCCTCTAGTAATGTGTTTTTCCATTTCCTAAAGATATGGATCAGAGATCACCAATTGAAATCAGGTTCTAGTCATGTTCCTGTTGCAATCAATGTTCTTGCTTTTTGGTATTGTGAATTACAGCAGAAATCTGAATCTCAAAAATGAGGAGGGGAATTATTATGTGACCTGGGAAATCTCAGTGTGTTTTCAGGACTTTTGCATCACTTTTGCCTTGTCTTTTATGTGGATAGCTAAGACATGCATGGGTTAGAAATTGCACCTTTCCATGATGCAAATGAACATAACAGCAGTGAAAGCTTCAAGAATTTTCTATGGAAACTGAAAACATCTATGTTGTCAAATCAGCTGCTGTTCCCATTCAGTTTAACAGCAGACAAGGTAATGCACTACTGCTGAAAAAAGAAGCCATGGTACATTTCCATCCTTAACCACCTCTTATTCTGATCATTTTATTAGCTGAGCAACAGGAGAACTGCTGGACAACATAGGGACCATAACAACCCTCTGAAAGGTTAGCATAAAACTATGCGAGCAATCAGATGCAAATCTCAGTTTGTCCTGTATTCAAATCTGTCCAGTTTTGAGCTTGGGAGTATTCATTAGTACAGTATGGATAAAAGAAATTGCTAGCTCTGGGAAACAAGAGCTTCCAGGAGTTACAGTGGATGCCCTCTGTGCTCCAACACGGAAAGGTTGCTTAATAGTGTGTGAAATCAGTGTCTTGGACAAGCTTCCAGGCTGCCTGAGCTTATTGATTCTGGCACCTGCTTTCATAAGCAGGTGCTCAGGTTTATGTGTCCAGATGAAGTTACCTCTTAACATCTTAATTACATGCCAGACTTTGGCTGTATCTGTTGTACGAGTAGCACTGGGTGTTGTTAGAAAAGGCAATGGAGAATGGAAATACACCCCCAAAATTGCAAAGAAATTAAAAACAACAAACAGAACAAAGTGTATGTTGTAAAAAACATCTATCACTTATTTATCTGTGGTAACAATAACATTTGCATGGCATTATCTACTGAATGGTACCACAGTTGCTCAACTGTGGCAAGTCCAGCAAATGAGAGCATCCTTCAGTACAGCTCATCTCATATGCAAGAGGATTTCACTTCCCCCGTTCTCTTGTAGTGATGGAGCAAGGTTTTAGAGTGTCAGTGGGAAATGCTGAGAGCTTGCCAGCCTTAAATGAGACTCTGTTAGGGTATGTTGGCAACATGTATTTCATTCTGTGTGAATTAAATCAAGGGTGGCATTTGAAAGTCATACCAAGTAGTCTGGCCTTTAAATTCAGGATAAAATTCTACAGGGTGAGTTTTGGCTGCTTTATTAACACCCATCTGGCATCCTGCACATTGCAGGACAAAGGGCATGTAATAATTTTCACTATATCATTATGAAGGTCATTGTAATAGCTTTCCAGCAAGAACTTGACAAGGCTGCTAAATGAGAATGCCTCAATGATGTCTTGGAAAATCAGTGGGAACAGGACTTTCTTAGGTTGAGTGATTTATTATCCAGGTGGAGGAGCTGGGATGGGATTATTGAGGCTGCACAGAGTGTTCTGCTGGAAATTTGATGGCCAGTATCTCTCTCCTTGGAGATACTGTCATGGTTTAACCTGGCAGGTAGCTGAACACCACACAGCCACTTTCTCACTCCCACTACACCCCATGGGATGGGGGAGAAAAATTGGGGGGGAAAAGAGTAAAATTTGTGGGTTGAGATAAAGACACAAGTAGAAGAGAATAACAAAATAGGGTTAGAATATACAAAATAAGTGATGTGTATCGCAGTTGCTCACTGCTCACTGGCCTTTGTCCAGACAGTTCCCAAGCAGCTTTCCCTCCAGTTTATCTGCTGAGCATGATGCTCTATGGTCTGGAATTATCCCTCTGGCCAGTTGGGATCAGTTGTCCTCATTGTGCCTCCTCCCAGTGTCTTGTGTCCCCGGCCTCCTTGCTGGTGGCATGGTGTGAGAAGCTGAAAAGTCCTTGACTTAGTGTAAACACTGCTTAGCGACAACTGGAACATCAGTGTGTTACCGACATTCAATCCTAAATCCAAACACAGCACTATACCAGTTACTAGGAAGAGTAACTCTATCTTAGCCAAAACCAAAGTGTATATGCTGAACTTACAATAACTAATCTGTTTTGGGAGCCTGTGATTTGTCTACACTTTGGCCAATGTTCACTGTCAGGTAGAAACTTTACAGCCTGTGGTAGGTGCCCATTCAAAATGTAGGGTACTAGAGGTGGCAGGAGGTCCCTACTAGAAAGGCAGATAGGGACCAGGAAAGGTCCCTCAAGAGCCAAGTGTAACACCCTTTCCCCAGGTTAACCTGCTTGACAAAGCTCAGCATCCCTGATTGCACCCAATGGCAGAGGAGCTGCTCTGTGATTTCTCTGTGGGTTTCCAATGACATTCAGTTCTTCTGGTTCCATTGCCCAAGCCCTTTTTAAGGTTAATCACGTTTCAGTTTTGGTTATTTTGGAGATTAAATGCACATGTTGCGTTGATCCGTTTTTACTGCCTTGGTGTAATTTGTTTGCTGTGCCCTTACATAGTGCCAGAGATATGGGTTAAAAACAGAAAGCTGAAGTCCCCATTTGTTTTTGTATTTCCTCTCATTTCCTCCAGCTTTATGATGTTCAAAATCCCCTGTTTTCACCTTCACATAGAAGTACACCTTCAAGGACAATTTTACACTCTGATTAGTCTCCAGGTAACCTAAATTTTTCATTCCCTTATTATTAAACCTAAGCTTGTAACTGAAACCGAACTCTCATCCCTTTTCAAATTAACCCCTTAGTGCAAAATGCCAAGGATTTTCCAACTCTATCAAATGGAAGTCAGTGAAGCTGGGAACCTATTGATACCAGGGGGTTAAATCTACAGAATCACAGCTAGCGCTGTGACTTACTAACCCCTCCACAACAATGTCCAAGAGCTGGTGTTATTAGGGTTTTTTATTTAGGGATAGACTTGAGAGAAAAAATGAACAACCTCACAGCTGTAAAGGAAAACAAATAAAGGACCTAGGGGTGGAAAGCAGCAGTAATGAGGTGCATCCCATCTCAACAGCCTTGGGGCAAAAACAGCTGGTTTATAAACTTTATTATAAATGGTTCTTCTAGGTTTCTAATCTCAGTGCAGCTCTGTTGGGATGGGGGATGTGGTACCTGTGGCACCATGGGAGGTGGAGGGAACTGGGCAAACTGATCTGGAGTGGCTGGCCATGGGAGGGCTGTTGGATTTGGCTGGGCTGTGTCTGACAGATCTCCTAGCTCCAGGCATGTTTCTCTCCAGCAGCCAAGTCCCGCTGCATGATTGGGTGTACATGGGACCACGGGAATGAGTGGATGCTCTCAGTGGATGCTCCAAAGGGCCACACAAGGACACAGGAGGCACCCCCCTGCCCCAGCTCCCAGAGCTGGAGCTGTTGACAGATGGTTTGCATGTCTGAGAAATCAAAGCCAGGGTTTCTGCAGATGCACGTGGTACCCACGAGAGCCCCTCCTCGCCAGCTATTAGCTCAGGTAACACAAATGGGCCAGGAGCAAAACACTGAGCTTTTTGTAGGACTCAATCACCAAATGCTCCATCCCCACAATGCATGGGGTGGGAACGAGAGCCATGGCCAGATGGTGAGGAGGATCTAAAGGGTGTAAGCAAAGCCAGGACAAGTGCTGCCTCCCCTGCTCCCATCTCTGCACAGCAAATTGTCTTGCTCCTCACATTACTCAGGTACGAAATGGGAATATAGCATTGTTTTCTAGCTGTACAAATCACACGTTAGCTTAAAAAGCAAAATGTGAACATGATGTAACACAAGGAGATGGGCAGGGAAGTGGGACGCTGAGGTTGGATTTGCAGAGGGTGCTATAACTTTGGGTGTTGAGGGTTTTTTTTTGGAGGAGTGGGCTCAAAAAAGGTTTACATGTATTGTTTCTTCCTTGGAGAAACACTGATTACAAGTAATCCTGTGATCTTTAAGGCTGCAGACTGGCAGTATAGCTTTATGTTATTCAAAATGTGCTGCTTTCCTCTTACTATTGCTTGTTTTTTCTTCTACAGAAATGCTTTGACAAGATATTGCAGCAATTTTCCCAACAGATCTGGTAGTCCATCTCTACTGCAGAGGCTTTAGAAGGTATTTGTTCAAGGAGAGCATCTTCCCAGTACCACCAATTCTGTGAAAGTAGTAAATTGGGATATTAGTTATTAAATTCAACTACACAAATTACCATTTATATCATTATAAATCTCTCTACTGAACAACCATTTTTATGGTGATGATCCTAGTATTTACATAAAAATTGCAGTACGCAAGGTAAATTATGTATTCCAACCTGCAATTTTTGTTGAGGATTTACACACGCAGAATAAATTATTTTCTCCTTCATGAGCAACAGTAATCATAAATAACATGCAGAAACAGTCGTCACCATGGTCTCACATGAAAGCTACGTTTCTTCCCTCTGTCACCTGCTGTAATTACAGCGTACATCAGTCCCACCATAGGTAGATACACCAGATTTTGTTCTCCCCTTTTCCTCATACAATTTTAATGACTATCCCTGCTTAGAATACAACATTTTAAATTAAAATATTAAAAATTTAGAGGTAGATTGTTTCCCTGACAACAGCGACAGCAGCATTTAATTCCCCCCCGTGTCATTTGTAAACAAATACACATACAGTTGCTGATACTAGTGAGATAATGTGCCTGAGGCTAATTGTGCCATTACAAATATTCTGAGCCTGAGCTTGATAATGCAGGTCGTGGTGCTTAAATATGCATGAACTGCACTAATTCAACCTTCTTGCTGCTTACCAGTATTGACAAAACCTTTTGTATCAGGGCTACATGGACATCGTGAAGCAGCTGAGTTCCGCAAAGTTGGGTGTTGTGGGATTTGGATTTCTTTGGACTTCGGTGGCAGCCCAAGGGAAAAGGCTTATATGGGATCATGGTGGGTGCAGATCAGATTCTGCCAGCTTCCTTCAATCCCCATGTATGTCTTCTGGGGCTTTGGCGTGGGTTGTGCTTATGTACTTACCCCAGACCTTTCAGCACATAGGGTATATAAGAGAGCTTCGCCTTATTAAGCTCTGCATAAAGATTGCAGGCTTAGCTCTTTGATCTATTAACTAGCGACCATCACTGGTCCCAGGAGGAGCTGTGTGTGGATGGGTTTTGCTCAGATCCACATGTGAGGTTGTATTTGGAGCCTGGGGCTCTGCAGAGCAGTTGTGTCATGCTGAGCCACTGAGAGTGAGGCTGGTCTGGGTATAACCAGAGGCATCAGACACACCAGAGGTGTCTGGCAAAGGCCAGATGTACTTTTGGCACTGCAAGTTAATGAGTCAATAAGGTAGAAAAACTAGAGGAGAAAAATGCCAAGCTTTTTGGTTTAATCCCCATGTCTTGCCCTCCAGCTATACGAGAAATCATTTAAGTTTACAAGCTCCCTGTTCGCAGGATACTCTGCCTGCCATGAACTCAGCTCTTGGTTTTGTCCTACCAAGCATGGAGCTCAGAGGAAAAAGCCCCTCTAAACCCCTCTGTGAGCGTTGCTCTTAGGCTCAGCACTGCTGGTTTAGCCTGTAAAGAGCTTTGGCCAGGCTCAGTGGTGCTGTGCCTCTCAAAGCAGAGTGCAGCTGGAGGCAAAGAAAGCAGATTCCTTGTCTCTGCTCCTCTGATCTCTGGGTTGAGCCTCACTGGGAAGGGAAAGGCTTTGGCTTGGCATGCTCCCTCGGGCTGGTGGCAAATGAGCTCTTGCAGCATTGCTGCAATATTGACTTTGGCTACAGACAGAATCCAATGTTTAAGGTACAGGGTCTCTTAATTTTCTTATCTCCACTGCTAATTAAGCAGGTGCTGAACCAAGTAAAAATTTGCTGATGGTGCTAACCCCAATTCCAGCAATAGGAAGGAAACCTTGGAGACCAAGTTGTGGTCACCTCCCTCTTGGCATGGCACCGGCTTATCCTTCTTAAGACTTGTGTCAGCTGAAGGCTGCAACAAGCACAGCATACATGGGTTTGCTTGGATATAGTAACTGAATGAGTTTGTTGCCCTCATTGCATCTTCAACAGGACTGTTAAGTCTCGCTCAGATCCTCAGCCTGCGCCTACTGCTGGGGCTCAGTCACAGCCAGTGGAGCTGCGATGTTTTATAGAGTCTGAGGCACTCACTGTGCTGTGGGGAAATATAATCCTGAAAGTAACGTATTTTAGGGGCTGCAATTTCAGCAGAGCAGAGCGTTGCTCCTTCAGGGCTCTGAGCTGGGAAATGGGCTGCCACAAGTCACCTAATAAAGCTTGGGGCAACATGCCGTGAATGTACCATGATGGTAGGAAGGAAAAGCAGACATAAAGGGAGAAGAGTAATGGGAGAGAGAAAAGGCTTGAAAACCTGACCATCATGATTTGAGTCACAGCAGAAGGATTATTTGGCTGTAACAGGGTCACCAATTCTATATCTAACTGGAAGAACCATATACTGTCTTATTACAGCAAAGTGTACTTAAAGCTTGTTAGATGTAATGTGTTGAAATAATGTTACACATGGTCAGCGTTGGTCCATGCCAGTAATTAATGTGAGTGCAATCAATCTGAGAGGAGATGACACCTTTTGTCAGCAACAGGTAATCCTTCCTAGCAAAGGTAAAGCTGAGCAAGCAGTTAAAAGGGAAATCATTAACGACATTCCACTGCTATCCAAAGTTTCTTCACATCTTTTTGCTTCCTTAGATGGATGCACTAAACATGGAGAATAACAAAACAGGAAAAAGACCTTCATGAGCTTCTGAAGCTGCTCTTGCTGGTTGAAACAGAAGCTTCCCTTTGTCTATGTTGGTATTTCTTAAATGAGATACTTTGATGGTCCCTGAGGGATTTAGCTCATCTCTCCGTAAAATGTGGAATTTAAAGGAAGTATGCAGTTTGTAAGACAATCATATTGTTTGAGGAAAGATTGGTTACAAGTGCCTTTGCTCAGATTTAGCACATCTAGGTGTGTTTAGATCCATTACTTCTTTGCTGGAGTCTCCGTCAGCAATACAGCCCCCATCTGGGTACCACGCAGGATGTGGCATTAGGCTGCTTTCCATGGCCCGGCCAGCCAGCACTGCGTGTGGCTGTCTGGGGATCCCTGCAAAAATGTCAATTAGCAATAAAAGTTCTGCAAACAAGCATTATGCCATCTCCTTATACCTCCCCTGCTGCTGCTCACAGTCACACAGTAATGTCCAGAACTAAAATATGGTTGTCATGGGCTTCTGCGGCTCCTCCGTCGCTAAGATCAGTGCAAGCTTTTTCTGGACACACTCTCATGTGGAAGCTGGGATGTCAAACTGAAATAGAGAATTTAGCTATTGGTATCCTTTCTCAAGGGATGTTTTTCAGATTGGAGTGGCTGTAGCTTGCATCTAATTCCTCTTGGGCTAAACATCTTTGCTTTTGGTTCCTGAATGCGCTTTTCTCTCAGGTGGTGTTTCTGCAGGTGACTTGGGAATCTCGTGCATCCACACAGCTCAGCTGGCAATATCTACCATTTCTGTCCCCAGTTCTTTTTATGATTATTTCTTTTTTCCACTGCAATGTGCTGATTTTAAATAGGAAAAGCCCTTATGTCTAGGCAGTGTCTGTCTTCTCTCCAGTGTAATTAATTATCTTTTCGGATTAGGTTGCTCCATCAGGGGCTGTGTAACATATGGAGGCTTTCCCAAGTAGAAATCCCTTCCCAGACTGCCCCCAGGGGAATGAGCTATGGATTTGCCTACCTGTGTGTGGGGGAAGGAGAAGCCCAGAGGCCTTCCCAGCATCGCCATCACGCAGGCACAGAGTTAGGTGCATGATGCACAGCCTGGAAAAAGGGTGCAACAGCAATTACCACATTGGTGACAGCCTTGCAGGGGACATGAGATTTAAATCAAGAACCAGAGGTCATGCCTGTTTGTTTCTCTCAGCACCACCTAGAAAAGCTTGTCATGGTGTTGAGCAACTGGAGAAGGGTTTGAGCTAAACCTTTCTTGCATTAGACAAGTGCTTGTGTACTGGGTGGCTTTATACTTCCCACATAGTACCTACAAGGCTGATATGAATCATTAGGTGCATTTTTCCTACCTGAAAAAGATCCCTCTCCTACCCTAGGGCTACATGTCTGATGCATGTCATCCATCTGGCATTGAGTTTGTCAGAGCAGCACTTTGGTTGCAAGCTGACATGGGCTTTTCTGAGCACTGTCAGCAGCCTGTGCAGATCTGATATGTAGCACTCCTTTGCATGGAGACGCTTCCTCCCTTTTGAAACACTTACAGAGCCAGTGTGGTCCAGAGATGAAGGATGCTGTGGGCACACCTTGCATTTTACTTGGCTTAACTAATTTGTTCTCTTAATCATTCATTATCCAGTTGGGACCAACTTCAGAGTGCTGTTTCTCAGCAAGACGTGTTCACCCCTATCATTTGAATATGCTCAAAACCTCTTTCTTGCATGACTTGACTTAACTTTTTGACTGTATACTATTTCAGAATTGCCTTATGATTGGACCAGGATCATTAACAATTGAATTTGTCATGATCCAAAGGTGTTTGAGGGTGTATTTTTACTAAGCCAGGGTGCCAGCATAAAGGGCTGGGCTGCAGAAGGCCTCTAAGTGCCCCACTGCTCCACCTAAAAGAATAATAATGGATGTTTTCATTAATAAAAATACAAACTGTTGTTTATTTATTCCTAATCCTGGAGTAATTAAATGGCTGGAGAGGAGGGTGATTCGTACTAACACTCCCTACTCTCAGAGTTCATTTTGTGTATGTTTGAATGTGTCTCTAAGAATGAATTTGCATTGCTATATCTTGTGAATAATTCATTATGCTCTTGTTAAAAAGGTTCCTGGGAAAGGTAAAATAAAAATCACTGTATTTGGTTATCATGGTTTACAACACAACCTAACGTTGACCAGTGAGCATTCAAAAGGAGCAGTGTGAGATCTTGCAGGAGAGCATTTCTAGTCCAAGGCAAGAGGGCTCTGCTGTGAATGGAGATGCAGCCTTGTCTCAGTTTTGGTGTTGTGAGCTCCTGCTGCATGGCTCGTGGTGTTGGAATTCTCCACTTCTCTGTGAATATCAGCTTTCATTTAAAAAAGCATTTTGTTTTTTTCTTTAGTTCTCATGACTTAAGAAAAATGGTCACAAATGTAACCCTGCAGGCTCAAAAACCCAACAAAAAGAACTCGAGTTCACTTAACATTTATCTCGTGATTAATATTGGGGCTGACTCACCGATTTATACTACTTGAAAGGCCGACTTAAATAACCTGTAGCATTTATATACTACCCTTCAGATGTGGATTGAAAAGCCCTTTCAGATGTGAAACTCTCTCCCCTGTGATATACTTGTGATAGATTGTTACTGTGAATTCCAGCTAATTTGGTCTCATTTTTCTATGGTGATTTTTCTTAATTCTGTCTCACTCGCCCATGAGTGATGGGCTGTGCATACACATTGCTCTTGCTGCGATCTATAGAACCGTGCAGTACCCAGTGATTTCACCACAAAATTATCTGGCTGGGGACTTCACCTGCCTCAAGGTTAATCTAGAGAAGGGTATGTGTGCAGAAAAGAACTGACAAACAAGAGGTGATATTAAGAAAACCTAGCAAGGAAATCCCCCAGGAAGCAGAGCAGCTCCATGTATTCCCCAGCTGAATTAGCTCACAGGTCTTTGAGAATATAGAGTTTGGGAGCAAAACAGAGAGCCTTTCTTCTGCTAACTTTCAGAATGATCTTTGCTTTGAGTAATGCCAATCTGCTTCCAGGTGGGTTGGGATTGTCTCTGTGAGTTAACTAGCCCAGGAGGCTTGGAAGGTATCAAACCCAACCTCGCAGCTAATCCCCTGGCCAGTATCACTTAGCATCTTATCATGTAGGTCTCCTTTCCTCACTTGCTCAGAAATAACAGACACTAAGAGGTAATTTATAGGGTACCACAGCAGCACTGAGAGCTAAGCAATACACCCCAGAAATCTCACTGCTGTGTGGTACATGTAGCACCAATTGCTTGTACACTGACATTGGCATCTCTGGCTCCACTGAAAGTATGTTTTCCTACTAGTATTTAGGAAGAAATTTCCCTCCTGTATAGCTGTGAGCTGATGGGGGGGTCAGCAGAGCTCCCTTGCCAAAGTCTTGTCTTTTGCCTTGCGTTACTACCCCTCAACTGAGCAAATATTTCAGTAATCCTCAAATGTGTGACCCTCTCTTTGCAATATTGAGCTTCTTTTTACTTCAGGTTTTCCCAGCTCCTCCAGGTTTTCTCATTCTTCCCGTTTAATGCTATGACCCACCTCTATGTTGATAAAGCCTCTGATTTGCAGTTCATATCTGACTTCCCTATAGGTATTATGGCTGTTGAGCAAACCCAATTGCCTCCACTTGTCCCTCAAGTGTCCCAAATACAGGCACTGGTGAGGGAGTGCAGGAAATTGCACTGGGATGCTGCCAAGGGGATTTATGCAGTGATGCTCTGAACATGTGTTAGAGAAGTATGAAGTGTGTTTGTCAGGTTTTAGGATTAGGCTTTGAATCAACACACCCCAAAGCATATAAATAAACCTCAAACAACCCACCTGGTTTATAAGAACATACATAAGATGCATGTATGTATGAATATGTTATTTAGGCTCCCAGGAGTTGGTACACATGTGTGCTCTCCCATGGAAATGTAAGTCCATTAATAACTTGAGTGTGAGGTGTTTTTCTTTGCAATTAAATTGAGTCATGGCTCCCCACACCCAGCTGGCAAACTGAGCCAGGGTGTGCTTGAGGGAATGGGTGATATTTAATTCATGTGTGAGCATAATTAAAGCAGTTTCAGTCTGCAAAATCAACGCGGCAGAGCGCTCCGATTGCTGCCTCTCTGCTCCTTTCTGAACCTTCTCCTGATAAAATCACAAGGCAGAGATGGTGGGAGCTGGGCAAACCCTCTTTATCTGCCTAGATTAAGCTGTGATTTGCCCACACACCTGAGGTGAACAATATCACTAACCAAATCAGATTAGAGAAAACAGTAGAGAGAGCAGCACAGCTGCGGGAAAGATAGGAGTGTTAGAGTTGTGAAGGCTGGAGTTCTCCTCCCAGCAAATGAATGGGACCAGATGAAAGGATGAGATCAGTGAGCAGATGAAGCACAGAAGTTGATAAAATCCTCAGACTTTGGAAGATTTACCTGAGCCTATTAAAATGCAGCAGGCTTCCCTCACTGGGGCCATGTGAATGGAAGCGTGATTGACAGCACAGCCATGCCTTTCACCTAACAGCAAAATTAGCAGGGCATGAAAAATAAGCAATGCTGGTGCTTGAAAAGCTTGTGCAAATGACTCTGAGGCAAGAAAAGGAGAAGGGATGTGATTGTGCAGGTGGTGTGAATGCCAAATCAGTGCTATTAGCTGTGAGGCTGGCAAAAGGCTTTGCTATCCTGCTAGAAGTAAAGGGCTGCAGTTGGCGTCTACCTTGTCATGCTCACCTCGGTGCTGGGAGGGTGCAGAGGAAGGTGAATGCGTTCCCTTTAATATTTCCTAGTGATTTGGTCAGAAGCCTGATTTAGGTTCATTGGGATGCTCTGAATCCCTTCCCTGCCCTGTGGATGGGAGCCAAGATTTTTCATGGCTGCGCTGTGTTGCCCACTTCCAGGGATGTAACCGTGTCCTTGCTCTGTGCAGCAGGACTGTAAATCACTGCAGCGGCATTCACACTGCTGGGATTGGAAATTATTGAGACACTGGTATTTCCTTCTGTCCTGTTGTATCAACTAGGCTTTTTTTTTTTTTTTCCTTTATTTCAAATTTCTCAGCTCATCTCATTATTGCAGTGTGTACATTTAACTCAAAAATAATGCCTTGGAATTAACCACACTTTCCCAAAAAGACCATTAACACGCACAGCAAGGAATCCAGCATGGGGACTGATAAAAATCTGTAGTCAGAGAGCTCAAGAGGGGAGGTTTAATTAGCCTGTGAGGTTTGTCTTTAAAATTCTGAAAAAATCAAAGATATTCTCCAGGAGTTTATTATGGGCTCCTAAATGGCTTTCATTTAGCAGCTTAAAGGTTTGACCCAAATCTTGTCCTTGTTACACCTTGGAGAAATTGCAGCATTTAGCACAGGTAAGCCTGGAAGCTGAAGACAAACCTTACGAGAAGTTGAGCCAGCTCCACAGCCAACATGGTCAGAATGTCCTCCCTTGCAGAAATAAGAAGGCTTTGAAGCCAAGTTCTTGGTTTAGAACAGGTACTTCTGAAACAGGGCTTTGCTCCGCTGCATAGCGGAGCCTGCAGTGGGAAAACAAGGGAGATAAGACTAGAGGCTGCTTTCCTAAGTTTGCACATTGGAGGCAATTTAACTGGAGGCTGCAGATGAAAGGCTGAATTTGTTTAGTTACTGTCTCCTGGGAAATTACCAAAGTCTTTGAGGAATGCTGCAAACCTCAAGGCAGGCGCTTGTTGTCCCTCTGGACACTTGGCAAATCAGCTTTTTACAATTTAAAGTTGTTCCTAAGAATATAAATAGGAGGAAAATGTGTTTGTGAGGATGTAATACTTCCCCAGAGCACAGAGAAACTGAGCTTATGGCTGAAGCATTGAACACCAACCAAGTGGCGTGGAGAACAGGCAAATACGTCAAGCCTCCTGAAACCCAGGATATCGGTCGCCTTTTCTTTCTTGTTTTGCATGGATGTGAAGAAATTAATTACTGAAGAAAAAGGTGTGTGTATGTATAGCTGTACATATAGCTGGTATTTTCAATATCTGAATGAGGCCTACAAGGTTGCCAGAGAGGGACCCTTCATCAGGGGCTGTAGTGAAAGGACAAGGAGTAATGGGTTTAAGCTTAAACAGGGGAGATTTAGGTTGGATATAAGGAAGAAGTTCTTTAGTGTGAGGGTAATGAGGCCCTGGCACAGGTTGCCTAAGGAAGTGCTAAATACTTCATCCCTGGCAATGCTCAAGGCCAGGCTGGACAGAGCCTTGAGCAATCTGCTCTAGTGGAAGATGTCTTTGCCTATGGCAGGAGGTTGGAACTGGATGATCTTAAGGTCCTTTCCAGCCCTTATGATTCTACCTTAATGATGGTTGTTGTTTGCCCCATGCATTTTGTGTCCTTTTGCCTGTTGAAAGAGTTCTCAGCTGTCCGTGTGCTGATTGGAAGTGCCCTAGTATATAAAAGCCTCTAGATGACAGCAGCATCTTTGCATCATGCGTACAAAATACACAGTCACTGCTTCATGTTGGCTTCAGGTACTTTCTTACACAACTCAGGCCTGTTCCTCTCATGCCGGCTGTGCACATCTGCTTCTAGTCCCACAGTTACATGAGACAGGGCTGCACCGAGGTGATGGAGGCTACAAGAGCATGAAGTGGTGTCCAGTAGAGTCAGCAAAGCGGAGCAGATCCTGGGAGTGGTGAAGGAGCCTTCACGCACTCCCTTGCCTCAATGGCATTTCTCAACTATATGGAAATCTTGGTTGATCTCTGGTACAGATTCCCTCTGGATGTGTCCCAGGCTGATGGTACCTCCATTTTTTTTAAGGTGTTACATTGTTTTAACTATCTTTATTGATATCTTTGACTTTATCTCTTGGCCTGCTCTGCAAGAGTTTAACAAAAAAGGAGTTTTAAATAGTCTAACCTATCTAATGGATGAGTTGGAAACTTCATTGACTGACTCACCCAGGAGAGATGTGTGCAGCTCATCACAGTGAAATTAAATTATATCTTGAGCACCTTTCCTTTGAGCACTGTCATTTTCCTCCAAGAGGCTGTATAAATTGCTTTTTCATTTTATTTGATGTGGCAGAAAGCCAGGACTGGAATCTATTGTTCTCCGAATCCTGAGCAGTGGTGATGGGTCAAAGCAATCTAACATGAAGGTTATTATCACCAAATGTGTGAGTGCGCACGGTGGAAGAAAATAATGTATTTGCCTGAATTAACACCTAAGAGCATCCTGACACAGAAACTCTGTTCTCACAAGACTTTTTGGTTTTGATTCAGGAGCTCCTGTGAACTTCATTGATTGTTTCAGTCCCTGATTTCCCACGAGTGACAGAGAAGGCAAATTCAGTTTATGGCAGAATGTCTTCTAAAGATTGTGTAAATCTTTATACTAATTCTGTTAATGAAGCAGGGGGGGTAAGCTGAAGTAAGAAGTGGACTGCACAGTTGAACCATATAGGGGATGAATTTTGAGTCGCTTCTGAAAAAATTAACATTAATGTCAGAATTTGGTTTATTTTCCAGTCCAAGTATGCTTGGTCCATCATTTTCATGGTGACTGGTGCGCTTGCACTGCAGGCTGCAGGTCAAGTGAGCCAGTAGTGCCAGATATGCTGCCACACCAGTTTGGAGATGTCCCACTCCAAAGGTTTGCAGGACATCTTACTGAGAATGATGAGTGCATTGGTGCTTACCTGAGTGACCCCTTAGTTTTACCTATTTGAGGTGTACGTCAGCCAACACGTACAGTACATATATACGTACAGTATATATTCACCTTGCAGAGCCTCCTTGTGTGTGGCAACTACATGAGCTGAAGTAACCCACTGATGGGTGGTTACCCTAATTCTGTTCCCACTGCACCCAAACTGCTCTTCTCCATCTTCCCAAGCCTAATACAGGACAGAGCACAGAACAGTGAGGTGGTGCCAAAGAGGCAAAAGACGTATGAGATAATAGAATAGCTAGGATTGGAAAGGACCTTAAGATCATTGAGTTCCAACCCCCCTGACATAGACAGGGACACCTCACACTAAACCATGCCCCCAAGGCTTCATCCAGCCTGGCCTTGAGCACTGCCAGGGGTGGAGCATTCACAGCTTCCTTGGGCAACCCATTCCAGTGCCTCACCACCCTCACAGGAAAGAATTTCTTCCTCATATCCAATCTAAACTTACCCTGGTTAAGTTTGAACCCATTACCCCTTGTCCTGTCACTACAGTCCCTAATGAAATGTCCCTCTCCAGCATCCTTGTAGGGTCAGTAGTGCTGGGGGCTCTGGGAGCACCCTGGGCTGCTGGGCACACTTGCAGGGAAGCACTGGGCTTGAGTATGGCTGTGGCATTCTGAGGGCTTCTCTAAGGAAGGATTGGTGGGCAGGGAAGGGCACAGCAAGCATTGCTGGGGCAGCTCTACTGCTCTCAAAAGGAGCTGCCAAAATCTCCCACCACTTGTAATCATTGGCCATTAAACTCCCTGGCTATTTATCCATCATCATGCTGGTGGATACTCTTTGGGCAAATACAGAGGATGGCCTCAGCTGAGAGTGGGTTTTATTGACTGGTGACACTGATTGTCTGCGCCCAGAGTCTCTTTATTCCATCCCTGCCTATCTGTTCAACACAGGTGGAACAAGAAGTGTACCAGCAGCCAGAAGCATTCCACCTGCTCTATCTTGCCTCTGGGCTTGGCCACGATGGTGTATAGATGTGCTGGAAGCTAAAGCCAGGCCCTCCTTAGGTATACAGTGCAATCACTGAAGGGCTAAATGTGACACAAGGATTTTGCAATACAGGGGTATTGCTCAAGCATCACACCTCAAAAGGAATTTGCAAGTGGACTGCAGATATTCAAGGGGCTTAGCAGCTATCTCCCCTTCTTCTGGCCTCCTACCATGCCACCAAGCATGTCACCAAGTGACACCACAGAGTGTTATGACTGGGGCTCATGGCAGGAGCTGGCATGCTTGAGGGCTCTTGGGGAGAGGAAGCTGCAGATGCTGGACATGCTGGGCACTGGGATGGGCAGCAAAGCCTGTGATGAAATTGGACCCCCAGCAGAAATCTGGGGCGAGCTCACAGGGGCCAGTCACACCTTGGTGTCCAAGAGCCACCCTCATCCCTGGTGAGCATGGACACTGACCCCAAAACTTGCCCATGGGGCTGTGGCAGTAGGGTCTGCCTTGCCACCCCATGGCCACAGTCCCAGCCTCAGGAAACCCAGTTGCCCTCTTCTTCCCCAACCTTTTGTCATGAATTTTCTCTTCACAAGCACGAACAAATTTACCTTTCTAAAGACAACTGCCTTGTAGTGGAAAAAGCAACGGTGCACACAAACAGAAGCTGCAAACCCCAAAAGACCTCAATGAACCCCCAAAGACTCCAAAACACTCCGGACTTAATGCCCTGACTCAGAAAGGGAGAATGAATGGGTTTGAATGCTGGATCACAAAACCTTTGCAAGCCTCTGCTGGACCCCATCTGCAGCCTGAAGATTAATGAAGGATGCTCAAGGTCACTGCCATGATCACTAACATCCTCTTTAGGACTTCTAGTCTCCCTCAGGAGGCAGAAAAATACATTAAGCCCCAGTCAACATTGGGGAACTAGGTAAATAAGGGAGACTGGAGACGTGCTGTGAGACGGTGAGGTGAGGGTGAATAGGATATCCTCGTGCCTAACTCCTTTTTAAGTATTTCAATCACTATTAAAATTAACTGCAATGTGGGATATAGAAGCTATAGCCACAAAAGGAATGTGTTTAAATACCTTGGAGTGTAGTGAAAAGATTGCTGCCTTGTTCCTGGGCTTGTGGAGCAAATAAACACCAGCGCTTGGTGTGAGCACCCTGGCTGTGAGGTTCCCCTTCACTCAGGGTCTGCTTTGCCCAGGACTCCCATGCTATGAAGTTGCTTGGGTTTTAGTTTTCCACTTCCATGATGTTGGGTTCACTGAATCCAACGATAATAAACCCACTTTTTAACTGAAATTCCTTTTCTGCCGCCCTAAACCCATCCACATCGCAGGTGAAGTGAAACATGGGCTTGTGCACAGCAAAAGCAAAGCTTGGTCTAAACAAACCTCCCCAGCCAGAGCAAACAACTGGCAGCGTGACCTCCTTGGCCCCGCTGTAATCCAGTCTAACACTTATGGCTCCCAGGGCTTTCCATGAAAATTAATGAGATTATAATCCCTATTTGTTTCTGGCAGCAGCACGAGGGTTGCATTCCTCGGGAGCTCACAGCTTGGCAAGACAGACACACTGGTGGCTTCCAGCTGAATGTGCTATTTCGGCAGTAGGAAGGTGCCTGGGCCACCTCCCAGCTTCACCAGTGTAGATCAGAGAGAGGAAAGGGGCTCCCCTGGGCTCCCTCCTCAGTAGCAGCCCTCATCTGCTTCCCCACATCCTGCCAGATGCTGCAGGGTCCATCTGTACCGCAGCAGCCAGAATGTGGCTCTGCAGCAGCACTCTGAGCCCCAGGGTTCACACATGCATGTGCAGGTGAGGCGATGCACACACATCCACTGCCTTAGCAACGAGTTTAGTTGGAGGTATGCAAGAAGACAGTTCCCACATTCAGAAATGTATAGGGAGGTTCTTGAGCCAATTCTGCCTATAAGCAGAATAAGCAAATTCATAAGCAAATCAAAGAATAAGCAGATTCATAAGAAAAAAATTCACCTACACAGTTAAAAAACAAAGTACAAACTGTTGTCATTTAAATTAATGGGCTTGCCAGTGCAGTGTGCATCCATAAGGGAGGTGGACTGCAATCAGAAATACATGATACCAAGCTCCACTGCCTCACAGACATACTGACTCAAATGCATAAAAGCTGGATGGCACCTGGAGCGGTACCAATCCATCCTCCCGCTGCACGGTAGGATCAACTCTATCTAAAACCTGGCACATGTCTGTGTAATCTGTTTACAAAACCCTCCAGAGGTAGGGACCCCACAACTCCCCTGCAAACTACTTGACGGCTTATTTTCCTTTACTGCCAGAAGACTTTTACCCTAATGCCTAATCTGGCTTTCTCTTATGCAACTGAAGTAAATTACTTCTTGTTCTGTTACCAAATTGTGATCTACCAGAGCAAGAAGTGTTTAATGAAACAATTCGTATATTCACAAGATCAGCAAACTTGCCTGAACACTGCCCTTGTCCCAGGGATTAGGAAAATAAAGATGAAAGAAGAGCTCAGGCTAAAAGGGGATGATCCAACCAAATGAATCTGAGTAAAGAGTGGGTCTTAGAAAAATATCTGAGCTAGGAACATAACTCCAGTTTGAACAATGAATGTTAAATGAGTTAAAGACTGTAAGAGATGGAGAATGCACTATCTCTCTGAGTAGGTTGTTTCAGTATTAATTACTAACTCTTTATTTCTGGCCTGATTTGCTCAGCTTCAACCCCCAAACACTGCATATCATTATTTCTTCTTACGTTAAAGAGCAACATCTAATCTGGCTGACAGCAATCCCTTCTTCATGTTCATGCGCATGGCCTGGAGCTCAGCCACCTCTTCACTTCCATCGTTCACAGCAAAGAACAGCTTCTGGATCCCAAATAAAATAACAGAATCACAGAATCCCAAGGGTTGGAAGGGACCTCAAAAGATCATCTAGTCCAACCCCCCTGCAAGAGCAGGGTA
>JBCJKH010020580.1:0-13627 GCA_039877255.1 Loriculus beryllinus | reverse complement strand
CCTCCCCTCACTGTCCTGGTCTCTTAGTTCATCAGATCTGGGATTTGGTGAAAAAATGCCGGAGCTGCTTCCAGCGAATGCACCTGGCTTTCCCTCCCTTGGGACGGAGGGCATGAGGGAAGGTGGGAGTGAAGGCTGTATGTCTGGGTGTTTTTTGACTTTCCCCACAGAGTGAGAAGTTTGGACATGCCTCAGACATGGACCTGGACTGCGGAGCTGGTCCCACAGCACAGCCAGGTGCTATTTAGGCTCTCACCTGTGAGTAGTATCAATTCATCTTATGGTAGTTTGTAAAGCTCATTTTAAGGGAGGAGCATCTTAAGCATGGAGAAAACATCTGTTTTGCCCAAAGCTGTGGTGGGTCTGGTGACTGACTTTAGAAAATCCTATCCCCAGACCCAGACATAAAGGCAGGTCAGCAATGAGCTCATCAACATCATGTTTGGTATTGAGATTTTTTGCGTATTTTTCCCTTTATATGACCAAGCATTTTGTTTCCTCACTTTTCATTTATATGCACTGCATACCACAAGATGAAAACCTACTCATGCATTTCAGAAACAGAAGGGCTTACCAGGATCAGAGAGGCATATGAAGAGGTGCCCTGAGTTGCAGTGCTGTTTCTCATTACATCACGTAGATTAGCTAATATGCTGTTTCAGCAGTGCAAGTGATGAAGGTTACATATGAAAAGCAATAGATGACAAGCTGGTCCATCTCACTGTTATGTCACTCTTGTATGACTTTCTTTGCACATTCATCTTTACATGACAAAATGACAAATGGTGAATCTGTACCAAATTATTCAATTTTCAATGCAAGACACACAAATATAAATCAAAGTGGTCTTTGGGAAGCCAACTCTAGTTTTCTGCTTGTCTTGCAACAAAGGACCTGCCTCAAGTATCTGTGGGACACCTATTCCAACACAAACACAACACAGTTAATGCGTGGTTTGAAATTCCTTAATGGACATTTGAGACAAGAGCACATCCATCGTTTATTTTTTTATTTTTTGTGCCAGTTTGCTAAAAACCCTCCCAACATTTTCTATAATATTATCTTTCTTTTCTGTCTCCATTGAAAGGAGCATTCTGAGAACGCAATTTTTTCCTTGAGCTTCCAATTACGTCACAGGTCGGATGCAGAGGGACATGTTGGGGTGTTTCAGTTTTGCTGATCTTTGCTACGTAATTTTTGTGGAAATTGATAAACAATGTGGATGTTACAAGTAAGAGCAACTGCAGGAAGCTGGGAAAGGAATATGTGGGTAGAGACTGACTTAAGCTATCTCTTGGTATCTGCATGCATAGAGATCAGGGGATTATTTATGGAACTGTTTAAAGGAATGTAGGGACATTTTGAACATATGCCACCAATCTGTGCTCAGCAGATGACCCTGGGTCACAGTGACATGTTAACATCAGAGTAATAAGGGATATTAAGGAGAAACTGTTAGAGAGGACTGTTCTGCTTAAGCATAACTGGCGCTTTTCATAGTGAGATTAGCTTGAACAACTTTCTTGAAACTCTGTATTGATACTCAGTATTCTCCAAATCAGGGCAATGGCTGTTCTGAGATTGATTTCTCAGACTGAATATCCTGCATGACTTCTTCCAGCAAAGCTCCCCCTCAGTGACTCAGAGTGCTGGCTAGTGCAATACTGGGCTCATGGCAAGTAAAATACCACTCCCTTTTTGTGACTGAGTCCTTTCAGGCTCCCCTTAGTGCATCTCCTGGCAATGATTAGGAACATCTACTTATTTTTTTAAAGGCTATTACCCCTCCCATAGGCTCCAGTCCTGTGAAGTCCGTAAGGAAACATACCAAGATCTGAAAAGCTATTGTTTGGTATTTCAAATCCTGGTCCCTTTATGTCCAGCTGGTGGGAAAAGAGGAGAGAGAGAGACAGAAACAAAATAGGAAGGCGGCAGCAGGGAAGAGGGGGGTAGGGGAAGTTAGAAGTTTAGTGCCAAATGGATAGACCTAGGGATAAGCGAATCTGAAGGACAGAGAAAAGTGGGACAAAAGTAGAGCAAGATATGCTTAGTCCTGGTCTGCTGGATGTCTCACAAGTGACTTTATGCAACCGGGGGGAAGTTTTCTCCTTGTAAGGAGAAGTAATTAAAAGTACAGGCACCTCAATAAACAAGGCAGAGATTAAAAACCAAAATCAAACAGAATACCAGCAAGAAAGAGAATGAAAAAATATCTAAGAAGTATCTGGCGTTTAAAAGCAGGATTAAAAAAAAAAAACCAAAAAACCAAACAAAAAGCAAGTATTCTGTAAGTGGCTTCCTGCCAAGGACAGACGATTTTATCTCTCTGTGCCGTGGTTCTTCCCACTGCAGAACAGAGCCATGGGTGCTCTTCCAATATTTCAGAAATATTTGAAGTCTAGGAGTTGTTTGGATTGTTGTTAACAGTGGATAATGTAGAGCAAAGGAGGCTTGCTTCGGAGATGGGTCATCTTGGGAATATCAAAACAAAGACAACTTCATAATAGCCCCCAATATGTAATAGTGCTACTGAGACTTTATGGGTGAAAACAAAGATTTAAGATTCAGCAATATCAGCATGCAAAGAGTTGACATGTTGTAACTTTAGTATTTCCCTCCCTATAGTTAAAGATTTATCTTTTACTGTTTGAAGTTTAATATATACTTTTCTTTTGGTTGGAGTTTACCCCTCCCATTCCTATCTCCAAGCTGCAGGTCATCAGATTTTCTTACTGTCTATGATGGAAAAATCTTCAGAATAAAGCCTTGCCTTTGATTGGCTGTTCCAAACACATAACATATTTACAGAGTCTTACATCCAGCAGTAAATGCAGTTATCGTCTGCATTTGATAATCTGATGTTGTGCTTCTGATAGTCATGTATAAATGTTCATGGGAAGCTCTGTATGGGATTGTTTGGCACATATTTAGGTTTTTTTCTTGGATGAAATGAGTTTGTGAAATGTCTTGCACTAGTAACAGCTGAAAATTATAATAATCTCTTTCATCTTTGACATCACTGAAAAACACATGGTTATTCTCTATTGCAAAACCCTGATGGTCTTTGTCAGTTGCTTGAAACTTCGGCTATGGCTGTATCGTCCTTACCAATCCCTTTACTGTCTGATTTGATCTCTGTCTCATATATAATCACATTGTGCAAACTTTTGGATGAAACTGTTTTTGTTCAGCACCACTATGCCTTGAACTTCACTTGAGTCATGGCAATGTTTGGTCCATGCTCAGAAAAACAATTTCAGTAGAAGTCTGGATGGGCTTCAGTTCTGTTGTGTTTCAAACAGTATGTAGCTGCAACAAAGACAATAGATTTTGACCTAAGAATTGTATTTTCAATGTTTAGGGATCTCAAAAAGATATGATAAGTGAGAAGTATAAAAGCATGAGGTTACAGTTGCATTTGTATGTGAGCAGCAAGGTACTGAAATACCCTTTTTGGTTTTTTAGGAATGCAGATCTGTTTCTTCATTTCACAGATAAGTGTGTGCAGAAAACTCAGGTATAATTAAGGATGGAATCTCTTTTCAATTCCACTCTTCTGGCTGCACAGGGAGACCTGCTGGTGGTTGTGTTTAATGAGGATAGCCCCACAGAGTGTCTGTCTTTAAAATTCTGTGATTAAGAAATGAAGAATGTGAAAAGCTATGAATAGGAAGCTAATATTTTTCTTATGCCACTCACTGATTTACAAATCAAGTGTGGACTACTTGTCATCTGGAGTTGGCCTATGGAACTATTTCACTCGTATGATGTTTTGAATTAAGAACTTGATGACAAGGGTTCCTGATGGTCTGCAGGCTGGCAGTATTCAGTGGCTGCCTGGATTCAACATCCTTGGTTTGACATAGATTTTTACATATCACTCGTGATGAGAAACACCCAAGTGCCTTCTTGTGATGCCTTAAGTGTGGCTATACAACTGCAACATGTGGCTCATTCTTTCTCCCATTCTTCTTTGCAGTGCTCTAACCTAAGTATGCCTGAATGCAGGATGCCTCACTTTTCTAATGGAAAAAGGCAAGGATGAAGTTCTTTTCTCTGGAAGCATAAAAAGTTGTTAGAATTGAAAGCAGTACTTCTTTCTACAGGCTGACAACACAGCTACCGAGTGCTTTCAAGAATCACTACTGCTATAATGGAGACATTTGGTCATGCTCCATAAGCTATGCTGTAAAGGGGTTGAGCAAACCTGATTTTATGAAGACTGAGTTCCCTCCAGAGGTTTTAGTTCCGGCTTTGTGATCCTTGTGATCATTGTAAAGGTATGGCTTACAACCAAACCAAGAATGAAAAGACTGCCAAGATGCACAACATAAGATAATATTTTCAGGTTTGATTGAGTCTGTAACATCTATCCTTGCATTGTGGAGTTAAGGATTGCTATAATATTGCTGTCAGTAAAGTCCCTGCAACCCCACGGCCAGAAGATTTAGGGACAAAAAAGCTATTGACTCTTTATTGAGAAGAGTAAAGCACTGTCAGGCAAAACTTCATCTGCAAAAGAGAAATTTAAGAGGTAGTTTATCAGAGTTGTATTTGCACTTTGGGAGTTTAATGAGTGTTATATTGTAGCAAAGACTTGATGTCCATAGTTCAAGAATTTCTGTGCAAGGTTGCTGCAGAAGGCCCCGTCTCTGGAGTCTTGCAATGGACTGAATGCTAGTATAGGTGATGACAGGGAGGATCTTGCAGTGAGAGGTGGCACAGCAGTACCTTCATTCGCTCTTCTAGCTCTCAAGGAGACAAGGACACTGAGTAAGTGAGTGATGCTCCCACAGTAGTCTAAGCAATCTGGATCACCATCAAAACCAGACAGACCTACCAGGAGAAATCTGGGCTACTGCCCTGCACTGGTGTGGTCTGTGAGAGGTGGTGGACCTGGTATGGCTATGGGACAGTCTCCACTTTTAAGAAAGAGGGATCTAGAGAGAGGTCTCTGCTAAGAGCATTAGAAAGATGTCAGAGGAGTGGGTCTCTATTTACCTTATCCACTGTATTTCACTAGACCTTTTTTTTCTGGCCTAAGTTCATGATTGCATTCTGTATCCTGTTCTAAAGACTTTGTTTCTACAGTCTTGGTGTACTTGAATGAGAGAAATAATGTGGGGAACATTCCTAGGGAAGGAGCACTGATTTTCTCCATGTTTCTGTATTCATCTCGAACCAATGCTGGTATTTATCACAAGACAACCCCGCAGATGCTAACACCTAAAAGACACATGGGACTCAGAGGGTGGCCAGCTGCAGTGTGGTGGCAGCATAGCTGGGGTGTGCTTAGGAAGTCTTTGTCATTCAGAGGCTGCTCAGTGCAATGTGTTCCCAGTACAGATTCCCAGGGCTTATCTCAGGGACTGGTGACACTGGCCTCAGGACAGCCTTCTGCCCTTCTAAATCATTGTCTTCTGTTGGGGTGAAACTTCACAAAATAGCCAAAGATCGGAAGTGGAAAGAGTCAGCATTACAGAAAAGACACTGATTCTCTTATTTCCTCTCCCTTCCTGTCCCCTCAGCAGCTCAGGTGGGACTTGCCGACTGCTTTCTGCTGCCTCCATGGAGTGAGAGTGCTCTCTGTGCCACAGGAAACTTTGTCTCTGTTAAATCAACCCTGGAGGCTTAAAACACACTTTTAAAGTTCCTATTGCCTGACTGGTGCAATATCCTGTAGCCCTGGTGCTGATCACATTCTGTTGGTTTTACTTGCCACTTTTCAGCTATCTTTCCAGCATTTTAGTTCTGAAGTCCTCTGGCACTGCTGCCTCCCTATCAGAACTGGGGAAATAGATTTAAAAACTAATATTAATCCCTGTTTAAACTGATAAGTTCCTGCAGTACTTTCAAGAATGGGAGAAACTAGTGAACTGTCAAGATTTGTTCGTTTTAGAGAAGAACCTGCAGCTTTTGCTAGAAGTTCAAGTGGGTAGGAAGCTCATGGGATAGGAACGTGCATTATTTCTATAAGCACTGGATTTTTTCCATCAAAGTACCGGAGAAGATGTTGGGAGGGTTTGTTTGGAATGTAAAAATACAGAGTACTTCCCCAGTGATGGCAAGGTGCGAAAGTGGAACTTCTTTAAAGCTACATTGAATATATATGTAAGATTATACACACGTATCTATATTTTTTCATATATTTATTTTTAACTTAACTATTTTCTGGTAAAGAAAAGGAAAACCTCATTTTCCACTAGGAAAAACTCACAGCTAGTAGAAAAATTATCCTTCCCATTCTTCAGTGTATAATGAGATGTAACTATGCTTCTTCACCACCTTTAAGCTTATAAAAACTTCCTTGTTTCTATAATCATGTGGGAAAACACTGCTGGCTCTGTATCTAATAACTGCAGAAGTGAATGTGGTATTTCACTGTCCTCTTCCTTGTTCATTCTTGTATCTACTGTAATGATCTATTCTTTGAAGTTCAAGGTGTCATACATTCAAAATAAATGCTGGAGGTATAGCCATAGGTCTGCATGTGCCATTCATGGCATTAACTGTAATCTATGCCCTGTTTTCTCCAGGGAATGTTTGACCTGACACTGCACTGAATTTATGAGAGTGAAATCCCTTCACAAAGGCAAGTGCTGAAAATTTATTACATCTGGTTTACCTTGTGGGAAAATTATGTGGCCTACAAAAATCTAAAAAATGAAATTAAAACACACAGCATCCTGGAAGCAGGTTACCTCTGCTGTACTTTGAGTGTTATCTGATGGGACGCTGCGAGCTTCACTGCACCATAACTGGCCAAAATATAACCCTCATGCATTCTGCCCCATCTGAGGGCTATGAAGACAAGAAAAGCTTGTTCTGTTTTCTGCAGATGGTACACTGTAAGACCTAGTAACCTGGTCCCTCACACCTTGTCTATGAGCAGGTCCAGTGTCCAGCCCAATACAGCTTAACTGCTTGGTTAAAGAACAAATTACAGTTCTGCATGTTGCATGTTGCCATCATTATTATTCCTGCTACTGGTTTGGTTTTGCTTTCATGGTTACTACTGAGATAGCTAGGAGAAAAAGACGTATAGGAGGGTGCAGTTACAAACCCATGCACAACCTAAAGAGCAGCTGAAGAGCTGTATTTTGCCTCTCTGGAAGACAGGCAGAGCTGGAAGACCAGCAGAGTCGGTGAGGATGACAGTACTTGCTTCAGTAAGCAGCAGCATTATCCCACGTCTCAGATAACTGATCTACTGTTTTTCTTCACTTGTGCCTTTGAGCCTAATGTGGACCAGCACCCCACCATGTTGTATGGCACAATAACATTTTCAGAACACGCTAAGTTTTGAACTGCCTTCCGGTGTTTGAAGGCTGCCATGCAGTGAGCCTGCAGAACAGCTGAGTCTAGCAGATGTTGCCTCATTTGAACTAATATTATTTGTGCTAATGCTGCATGTATGTTAGGCAGCATATTCTTCTGCTCCCAATTTCTTACTCATCACTACCAAATACAGAGGCTCAGAGAACATCCACTTTGTGGGAATGGAAACATCAAAGATGGGTTAGCTGAGCCAGGGCCAGGTGTGAAATGTTATAGTTACAGAGACCCTAAGTGCAGAGACCTGTGGAAGTTGACAGGTCCACACCAGTGCCTATATGGTCATACAGCACCAGTAAGACACATTTGAAAACAGTTATTTTCAGTTCCATGCAATTCTTTAAGCTGCTGCTTCCACGTCTATCCAGAGGAGGTTGCATGTGATTGCACTGCTGTTTTGAGAGCACACCACGCTGGGTGCACCACTGCACTGGGTTCTGTGTGTTGTGTCTCTGCCACCCGGCAGAGATGCTCCTCAGACCTCACAAGGAGGGTGGTGGCGCAGAAACACAAAGGAACAGAAATCAAAGTCAGTCAGCCTGACAAAATGTCAGTTACAGCAATTTTGCTGAAAATACATCAGGGATTATGCAGCCAGCTGATCTCAACCCGCTCTTACCAAATCTATTTTGGTAATACATATCCTAAGTAAGGTCAGTAGCAATGTGATAGTAGGTTAAAATATAGGTATTTGTTCTTACATATTTTATTTCATCCACATCTCCTTATAGGTAGTTTTATACTTGGCTTTGAAGCATTTGCCCTGTTATCTGTTTTTTATTGTGTGCGCGAAAGACAAGACATCTGCTTGCATAGAACTCTCATGCAGAGGCTGATGGAGGCCAAAACCCCCTAAATTCTGCATTCCCACTAGCAAAATTCTCTGAATGCCTGCAGTTCTTTGTGTCCCTGGATGTGGAGAGTGTGTGAGACGTTGCTGCCTGGTACACCGTGCAGGGCCAGTCCTGGTGGGTGATTCCCACAGCAGTCTGCACCTCACACACCCAACCTTCCGGACAAACATGGTGATGGGTCAGGAACAGAGGAACAGTTGCTCAGAGGTGGATTCAAAAGGTACCATATTAAAGGACAAAGAAGAAGAGAGCAATTATGGGCATCTGTTACTCAGGGAAAGTCTGAATAAGAGACAGTATGCTTGCTGCATAAAAAAGCTTTTCCTATGACACCACTCTCACACCCTTCCCTGGCAGAAGTATCACTCTTTTCTCTCCCTTTGTATCAGCTCTCAGCGGCCTCACCCCATCCACTGCTGTGCCTGAGCTGTTTCTCATGGCAGCCAAACAGTGAGTTTAGTTTCTGTAGCCAAAGCCCACGGTGGGGGTGAAATAGAGCTGGCTGTCTGATCTCTGTGGCTATCTGAGAGGAGGCATTACAGCAGCAGGATTAACACTGTCCTCCCGCTAGCTGCGCACAGCTCTCTCTGCTCCTAACCTCTGGCTGTGGCACTGCGGTGACAGAGGAGGCTGCCCAAGTGGACACCAGGGAGTCCCCTACTGCCAAAACGGCTCCCTGCACATCCAGCTGCTGTTGTGAACCATTCACAAATTGCTCCTTGGTTAGAGCAATTGAGTGATGTAGTTTTCAGTCTTATAGGTGCAATATGAAATACTGGCATAGATTGGGAAAACCTGCCCTACAGCAGCCAATAGCCACAGTACTCTTCGAATAGGTTTGAAACACAGAGGCTTTGACAAATCCATGTTGATTATACTCCTTTCCTCACTATCTTTCAGTGACTTATGAAGAGATTATTTAATTCTTCAATCTAGTATTTTTCCCACATTAAAGATAACATGACTGCCCTACAGTCCCCTAACTTCTCCTTTTCCTGAAGATGTAAGTGCAATTCAGCTTACAGGATGTGAGCATTAGATGTCCAATTTAAAATAATTATCAAGGTTCCCTCTGTAATTATGGGAGAGATGAGTGCCACAAGAGAGTCATTTTAGGAACCATCTTAGGATGAGAAAATTACTTTCTGGAGAAGACACTTGTCTCCAATGACTGTGCAATGGGGGTTATTAATAATGAATGACTTTCAGATGATCTGTACTGGGTGGAATGAATGTCCATTCTGCACTTGCCTGCCTGAGTCCTGTGTACCTCCAAGGTGCTTTCAAGCTTGTTCTTAAACACCCTAAGACAGAATTAATCAGGAAGCTGATTTGGAAAACAACTCGACAAACAACTGTCCTAAATATTCTCTATCTATCTTCCTCTTAGCCTGAGAGCTGAGTTCTGGTGTAGGCTATGTTAACTGTGTGACTGCATGCAAGCTTTGTCTTGAAGAATGATGGATGCAAAGATTAGTATTTTGCCTTTGCCTGTGTGATCAAGTGGTGCCATTCCTTCTACACTGCATAGAGGTGAAGCTCTTTTCCCATCCTCTTACTACTAATGTAATCAAAATAGTCTTCTTTGTTGCCTTTTATGTCTACTGGTATGTATATGCTGTAGAATTATAATTTCAGCCATGCAGAGATCTATTTCAAATGATTACTTCATAGCTGCCTTATAAATTCTAACATGTTGAATGTTTAAAGAACACAGACTGGGATTAATTCACATCATAGACTAATGTACTGCAAATGTCCTTTTAAAAAGTCTTTTGTATCAGTCCTCAAAGAGGACATCAAGCAATAGAAGAAAACCAAACAGAGAATATTGAGAAGCAATGAGGTTCTTCTTAACTCTAAATGGTGTTAATTATTTTTCTTTTTTTTTTTTCATATTTCTAGACTGACACTGCACATATGTTCCAGAAGAAATTTGTGTGGTGATCATGCAATCAGGTTGTTTTCAGCTGAAGATTTAAGACGTAGGGGTTTTTTAACTGTAACATGGTGGTAGTTACAAAAGTGAATTCGAAGAAACAGCATGAATGTTCTAGCACAGGATCTACTGTAAATATAGGTAAACAGTATAAACGTGGTTGACATCGTTATATCCTGCCCATAGAGGAAAGAGATACACTGCCAGAACTACTCTAGCGAATGCAGCTGTATCTGGAGGCTTTACTACGCAACAGCTAAAGCATTGCAGCTTGTGTGTGTGAGGAGCCGCACATGCCCTTAGCCCTGTCAGTGCCCCTTGCGTTCTCATGAGCCTCTCACATGCATTGGGCTGTGTTTCTGTACAGCTGCTACACATGCTGCTGAAAGCAGACGAGACAGATACTATGTGTAAGGCAAAGCACATATCATGCTATCAATTTTTAAGCACCGTTGAAGAAGTGATGGTGCAGAGTGGTTTTTAGAAATAAATGGAAAGGATTAAGTGTCCTAAGTGGGAGGTAACAGCAACAGCAAGAAAGCAGTGACAAACTTTGTATAACACTTTCCCAAATTGCTAGGCAGCTTTTTCCTTAGGTCCATGACTGCCAGCCTGTGACACTCTTACAAGCTTAAGCATGGCTTTGTGACAGGACACCTTGAAGGAAGACTTCAGTGCTGTACAAAGGGTAATACTCTTTCAGTAGTTTGTTAAGGAAAGAGGTCAGTCTTCCCCAGGAGTAAGGAATGAATCAGTGTCCTGGCATGAAGCTAAGGGTTTAAGACCTCCATGCTCATTGTCAGAGCTCCAATAAGGCTTTTTGTAACAGTTAGCGTCTCCTCTAAATTTCAAGCTGAGAAATTATGCTCTCGTCTGTTTTCCTACAGTGGTTTTATTTGGGCATGATATACTCATTGTCTGGAGCTGTTGCAGTGTTCCTGTTTGTTCTCATGGCTCACAAAATGTTCCACCTTAGAAGCAGCCGCCTTTCAGAGATAAATAATACCAGCATATGCAGCACATAAAATCCTTCAAAATTCCACACAATGAAACGTCCTATATTTTGAATAATTGTCTTCTTGTTATTTTAGGTCTCAAACAGGAAATATTTAAGCACATTTTCAATTAAGTTGCATTGAAGTTAGTGTAATTTAAGTCCATATTTTAGCATGTGTTTCTAATTAAATGCATCCATAAATGCTTTCCTGATCAGAGGTCTTCAAGCCTGTGAAAGCACAGAAGCTGAAGTATTCATTTTTGGCTGCTCTGAGTGCTGAACTGGGAACTGCAGTTGTACTTAAGAGTCCCAGCCTCAAGGCTATGGTTTGCTTAAAGTAGTACTGGAAGGTATGGTGCTTATGTGTTACACAGAAAACAGTCAAACACATACATACAGCATATAACTAAAGAAGCACTGAAGCTGAAGATTTCATAAAAAAGAAATAATCCTCCTGACAGGCTGGTTTGAAAGGACACACAACAGAGATAGAGAGCCTGCTATAAGCCATTCCTAGTTTGCTGTGGCTGGAAAAAGAGAATAAAATTACACAGTAAAACACTGATTTGGGGTGAGCAATGGTAATCATGTTTTTTCAGCATAAAACACAGTTGCTTTAAGCTGACCATTCTGCACTACACTAGGACGGAACACAATAGGAATGAACAGGTGCTCATATGTTTCAGTTGTCTGTTCACTGGAGCATTGGGACTCTATAGTAGTCCTGATGCACGAAGGAGATATTTGGACTTTTGCAGCTTGAGAACACCAAAACGAAAAGGACTCAATCCATCAAGATGTATACTACAAAGTACCTGGCTGGTTGGATACAGATGTCTGTAAGTGCAAGCTGAATGCCTTTATGATAAAAATTACTTACTTTTTATTATTTTCTGTATTACGTCAAGTAAGGGATATGACGCATTTTTAGCTTTTCTTCCTACATTTGCAGTTAGAAACACAAATAAACAGATTTACTTCATCACCTATAGGTAATGACAGCAGCAATTCTTTTTCAAAAAGAAAGGCAGGATCTGGTTGTGATTTTGTGAAAATAACCTGACAGTCATTTTCTGGCTTCTTTTACTGTGCTCATCATGTCATTTTTTGAATAGCTCATCAACTTGTAAAAAAACCAAGAACAGAAGGAGATTTCTGCATGTTCCTCCAGCTCCTTTTTTTGAGAGAAATTTTCTCATGTGTTTTTAATTCTGAGCTCCAAGTGGATGGAGGATTAATGGTACCCTGTGTTTCTACATTTTCATTTCAAAGGCTGTGGATGTTGATATCTGAGTCTTCCTGCCGTCTTTCATGAGCATGTGCTGCAGCTGAAGTCTGGCTGCTGAGGCAGGGCACCAGGCTTGGACTCATGGATCTTGACAGCTCCATTGTCCCTGGGAATGAACCTGTCACAGGAAGCCGTTATCCTTTAGGCTTGGCCCAGAGGTAACTTTGATAGGTCTTACAGAGGATTTTGACAGAGGACAAAACTTTCAACTTGTGTTGAAGGATGTGCCTATAAAGCATCAAAGAACAGACTGCAGAATGTGATAATGCACTAAAGAGGACATTCAGCCAAATGTTTGTACAATGATTGAGAAAATCAAACAATAATTCAGTGATTTCAATGCAACAAAATCGAATATGATGTTTATCACATTCAGCACTGGAGTATGAGTGCACTGCAGGATCCTAATGCAGTTTGGCTTCTGATCATCCAAAGAATACCACACTATCCTCACATGTAACCACCCCTTGTGCTTCTTGGGGTGGTAGCAGCCTTAGCTTATGTATCTACCCTAGTTCCAGACACACTGCTGCTAGAACTCTGACTTGTCCCTCTTCATGTTTACCCAGAACAGGGCTGAGATAAACAAACACTCGCTCAGTGGCACTTGACACTTCCTCGTGCCACACTTTAGCACCCTTTAGCACCCTTCAGCTTCCATCCTCAACTCCCTAGAGACTGTTTCTGTCATTTTAATCTCTCATTTTCTTGATCCTTGACAAGCAGAGATAGCATTGCTCATTTTTGCCGTCTCCCTACTCTCCTAAAAGCTTGTGACATTAGTCACAAGTCTGAGTCCCAAATTATCTACTGAAAGGTTGCATAAATGTACTTCATATGGCTTTACACTTCTGTTTTAATGTAACTCTTACAATACATTTCATAGCTCCACCATGTGTTTTGTTGTTCAGGAGGTAACATCAGAGCCAAGAGGGATCTTAGTGTAGGTCATGCCCTCAGAAATGGGTGCTGTCCCACGTGTCTGATTTTGGTGGGCAGATGTGGGAGTGGTAACAGCATCCATCAACAGACCTTGACATGACAAGTGACAAACCAGTGCCAGAGACCATCCAGGTGCTTTTGTCAGAAACCAGAGGAGATGGGGCAAGCCAACAGCCTGGGTCCAAAGTCTATCAAGGGCTCGAGATGGCAATGGAGACAAGCTGCAGTGTACATCCAAGACACAGTCTGTCTATAGCATAGGTCCAGTCCAT
>JBCJKH010020578.1:12251-33625 GCA_039877255.1 Loriculus beryllinus | reverse complement strand
TGTGATTCCCTCGGTACATGCAGGCAGCTGCTTGGCAGCTGTGCAGTGCTGTGCTGGCATTTTAGAACAGCAAAACCAACACCTGAAGCGTGAAGTAGCACACGATTCTCATACTTGTGATGTCAGAAGACTGCTCTGGTTTTGCTTTGATTGAGATACTGTGGTTTCCTAAGATTGAAGAAATGTGTAAAAGTATATATGCATATATAAAAAGTGAGTTACTGATGCATTAAACGTATCATAAATAAATCTAAATTTACAGTTAGGTATTACATTTAAGCACAAAATGGACCACTGCCACTATAAGTGCCAACAGTAGTATCCTGTATTTGGGGTGTTGTTAGAATGCCTAATTGTGTTCAACACACCAACAATTCATACAACAAGTTTACTGAGGTAGGAAAAAGCCTTTTTGAGATCTGTGGAAATGACACTGTAACAGGCAGTTGTCTACGTAAGTCACACTTCATAGGCTAGCTCCTCCACTGGTTGTGAAAACCTGGGGTGGGAAAACCTGCTGGTGTCCTACTGTGCTATGATTCAGCTCTTTACACAGCCTGAAGTAGGCTCAGAGTGTCCTGGTCCACACCTGAGACTCTTCTGGGCTTATCTGTACCGACTGATTCTCTCCCAGAAGCTAGTTAAGCTAAAGATAGTTTGTGCCACTGGAACAGGACAAATCTGACTTCCTACGGGTCATTATGTGAATCACTGTACTCAATACAGCTTGTGGTCATGAAAGCCGAAAGAAGTAACAGAGAACCCAAAAGTTCCTCTCATTGCAAGAGAAATTTTGCATGTATTAATAAAATTTAGGTGCTTCATGTCTGATACACTGATAAATTCATGGTCTTTCTGCATATCATTATACAAAACAATTCTGCAAGATAGGGAGTGTTATATGTAGCTAGCCTGGAAGGCAAGACTGATACATTATTTGCTTATAGGGTGGTTTTGTTCCTGTGTGGTGGGTTTTTTGGGGGGTGGTTTGGTTTTTTTTTTGGTGGGAGGTGGTGTGTTTGTGTGGGGGTTTCTTGTATTTTTTTAAGGAAGCCTCCCTGCCTCCCTGAAACACCAATTAACATCTCCTTTCACTGATAAAAATACAGACGTCTCCATTTTTCTCTGTGTTTTGGTTTTATTTTTAAGATCATGAAGAACTCTGTGGCACCAGTTATGGAGCTTTTTGTCTAAATGGAGGGATTTGTTATATGATTCCTACTGTACCCAGTCCATTCTGCAGGTCAGTGAAACTAATGTGTGTGTGTTTAAGTATTGGCCAGTAGCTGTCTAAAGACTGTTTGTCCAGTTTGCTTCTCCAAGAAATTATGGTTAAAACACTATAGAAAAGAAAATACCTATTAGCTATGGCTGTTCCATATCCAGTAATTCATGCTCAGATTACTTATCTAGTTTGCTGAGACATGACAATATGAGAACAATAAATGTGTATACTTGGTGTATATTTGTTTGACAGGTGCAACAGTACTCAGTTACGTATGCATTCATATGCTCTCTATATTTAGAGCCATATTTCCTCCTCTCATTATAATGCAGAAAGGAACAAAATACCCTTTGCCTCTCAGAGGATAGATTGTAGGAAAGGCATTCAGAAAGGCAAAGTACGTTCCCTGGTTTTCTTTCAGATGAATTACACTGCAGAAATTCTTGTAACATAAAATGGCTTGACCTGAACAAAATGAAGAGGCACAAAAAGGAATATTATCTTTCAAGGGGGGTAAAAAGAATGTTATTCAAGACTTCCTGTGTTCTCCGAATCTCACTGAAATGCTCCGAGGGCAGCTTTACAGTGACAGCCAAAGACCATTTGGTAAAGAAACATCAAGGCAGCAAATATAGACATTTCTTATACCATCCATTTACGGCACCATTCTTTTTGAACCCATGTAGCACACTGGAAAAGAAGTACTTCCTATTTTGCACGTGGATACAGTTCCTGCAAATACACAGCCCTATCCTTTTATTTTCTCATTTACCAAGACATAAGAAGATGCTAAATCAAATTGTAATTTTTCATGGTTCTGCATTTCCTGAGTTACCATTCCTCAAAACGAATTATGGTTAATTTAATGGGTTTACTTAACAGGCATTCAGACATGTATTACATACACTAAGGATATTACCTTTTCTTCTTCTCTGGTAACTTCTGCTCCCTCTTCAATCCTGAGCTGTAACAGATGAAGGAGGAAGCAAAAATCTTTTCTAAGATGCCCAATTTTAAAGCATTTCTTTCTTTTGTTTAGGACAGTTCAATGTAAACGTTTAAACTCAAGCCTGTAAACTCATCTGGTAAATGAGAGAGAAGAGGCAATTCTGTGGTAAATGCTCAGTGAAAAATACACACAGCGCACCACTGTCATTAGGCATATTGTCCAATGTCACACAGTGAATCAGATCCAGAAGTGAGAGTAAAGCTCGGAAGTGCTGTATGGTGATGATTTATTTTAACTGCTAAACCTTGCAAGCTTATGCAATATAAAATTAATACTACACCCACAAAAAGTAAAACATTGAAATTTGCATGTTCTTTTTTCCTAGAAAGAATCCCATATTGCAACATTAATATACTTAGATGAAAACACAATGGTTAGACTACACAGCATCAGTTACACAGTTTGAAAGCACCCTCTCAACAGTTGCTAGACAGTGTTATGAGGAAGGTGTATTTGATGCAGTGACTGTAAATATGAGGTAACAAACACTCAGAACAATACATTCTTCAGGAGCACAAGCTAGTCACCATGGAAAATTTCCACTTTAAAAGGGCTCCAAATGAGGAAATTTGTAATTCAGGTACCAGAGGATTTTATAATCTGCTGAAGCAGAAAAGCAACATCTTCAGAGCACTTCTGTTATACTCAGGCAATCTTACTGCATTTAAATTGCCAAGTATTTTTCTTCTGTATCTAGTGGTTGATTCTGAAGTTATATGGGTTTAAATAGCAGCATTCTATTTAAGCATGTCCTCATTCTAAGCATGTTCCTTAATCAGTCAGAGAAGGCTAATTATAGATGAGAAAGGTTTTGTTTACACACAGATATCTTGGTAATCAGCAGTGATGTGAATAGAAACAACAGAAAAAATGCATCCCTATTCAGCAGAATTCAGAGAAATATTTGGTGCTTTGGAACTTCAAGACTGGCATCATCCTGCGGTTGTGCAAAGTTTCCTTGATGCAGGCTTTTGCCAAATCCCCCCTAAAGCTTCCAAATGTCCTCAGATGCTCATCTCCCACCAGTGGAAAAACTGGGTCACTTTTGGAATCAAAGGCTGAATGTTCGTTAGTACAGCATTGATTAATGGGGGGAATGGAGCAAGAACAGACTAACAAACTGTAAAAATACCTTAAAACACATTTACCTTGACATGCTACTTGTTTACACAAATGAGTTGTGCTAAACACAGTTAGCCCAGATTACTTGATGTGACATAATTTCAAGTAATTTCACAATGTAACAACCAAAATTGCATCATTCCTCAGAAATCTGTGTTTTGTAGCATGATAACAAATCAAAAGGCACTGCTTACTTTTGGAGTTTCAGTTGCTTTTACCATTCAGAAATGAATATATGTACAAGGTGGAGATTTAACAGAAATAAAACATTAGCTGACCCACCCTACCCTGTGCAACATCAGCAGATTTTAAACAGAGCTGATGTGTGTTAGAACATGAAGCTGCTCAGCTGCCATCTTCCCTCATCCCTTCCCTAACACTGAGTTCGTGCTCTCAGCAGCAGAAGACACACCTGTCACCATGACCAAGATGCACTTCTAACCCAGCGATGCTCAAATGTACCAAACAAATACACAGCAGAATGGAAAAGGATGGAAGAGCAGCTGCCTCAGGTGTATCATAATACATGAAGCTGAAAGCTGTTTGCCTCAGCACCCAATGCACAGCTGTCCCATTAATTAATGCAGTGCAGAATTAAGCAAAGATATTGTTCTCTGAGGGGAAGCTTTGCTACTTCCATTTTATCTTATAAATGGCAGATTTCTGAGAGCCCTCTTTATTTCAGACAAATATAGATGATACAAGGCCATGCACAGCTCCTCTGCTTCTGAGGGCAGTACACATAGAACTTCATAGTGAATGCTTTCCTTTTGAGGACAGGATCATACTCTGCAGAAGGCAGTGCATTCAGGCTCAGTACTGCAAGAGACAGAGGCACTTTGGAAATCTCTCTGTAATTCCAGTGTACTGTTAACGGTTATCTCTACTTTCCTCTTTGTTTGCTTCTACCCCAATCACGTCTGTCCTCTACCTTTCCTATACTAATCCAATAAATCTTGTACGAATTCTTTCCATCACTTTCTGTATACCCCATCCTTGTCTGGCTCTTTCTCTGAGATGAGTCCTTCATTCAGTTTTCAAACATCCCCACAAATGACACACCTGCTGCGGTGTCAGCCTTCAGAATATACCCACTGCAAGCTGCCACTGAAGGGCTTCCCACTCATCTGAGCTTTTCTTCTTTCTCTGCCTCCCAAACTACACTTTCACATACCCCAGGCTCTTCTGAAAGCAAAGTGTCCAATCAGTACTTTTCAGTTTTGTTTTTAACTTGAAAGGTAGGAACGAAAGTCCGAACGCACACCAGAAGTATAGCCAAAAAAAGCCACAATTAAGATCTACCTTTAATGGGACATAAAATATAAAATGGAACATTATATTATATGTTTGAAAAATATTAATGATCAGACTTAATATCACTACCAGATACACTAAAGCTTGCCATACAAACTCATAGCTGAGGCAGTTCTAGGGGAAAGAAACCCATTCTTTAAACTTCTCTCAATTAGTAGCATTTCTGTTTTACTCCTTATGTATATGAATACAGCTTCAAAGTAACAGTTTTGAAACTCCTCTGAATAGAAAACTTTTTTAAAGGCTGCTTAGGGCTTCCAATTAACTTTGCCATTGCTTATTCACTTTGGCTTTAAATTCTTTTTCATACTTGCTATGAAAAAGATAGCAAGTACATACATGATGCCCTTGTAAGTGTATGGAATAGGATGATTTTTAAGAGCCTGCTACAGATGGAAGATTATGGTGATTTTGAAGCTCTCAGCCATGTAATCTAAATTGCTTTGACAAGCAGATAATTTTTCAGCTGTCTTCTTCTGCTTAGAGCTTTATATTTACATACAAATAATTTTTATACCAGAAAGCATCCCGGTTTTTCCTGACTAAATAAAAACTAAAATCAAGACTCTCATAGTAAGTACAGTCTTAAGCAATGGGAGTCTGTGGGCACATTCCACTCAAATCCTACTTCCATGTTTAAAGTCTGTCAGGTACTCGCTTATGACACTCACTTTAGAGTCTGCAAGAGAAAGAAACCTTCTTACCTAAATCAGACACTTGCCCTGTCTCATGAACTGCATCTGCAAATGAGACAGCAGTAATGCCTTGTGGTATTGAAGGGCTATTATACTTACATTTTAATTACTGATCAGATTGTAAAGGATCAATATAATTGCAGACCCACTGGTCACCTCCTGACACCTTATCCAATGCAGTCTATTTCTTTCTATCTTGCATTGATGCTGATAAAGGTAGTATGTTGAAAGATTCTGTGGATTTCTTTATGTGTATTATGTTAGTGGTTTGTCTCCAGCACAGCCCCTATCGTACTTTTGTATACAACAGTTAAGGCTGGCTCATCTCATCTGACAAGAAGTGGGTGTGTGCAGGCACCTAGGAAAGCAGAAATCTGGATGCTATCTGAGAATGGGAGTTTGTAGTCTCACAGCTTTACCTCAAACATTGGAGGCTGTTGCCTTTCAAATCTAACCGAACAATAAATTGAAATTTCCTAGAGAAGGAAAGACCTTTATTCCAGTTTAGAAATCAGCTCTGGAATGCTGCATAATTCCTTTTAAAGCCAACAGGCAGCATGTGCTGAAACAGGAGGCTAAGAACATGCAGATGTTGTGCAATACCTGGCCTAATGGCCAGATGACTCAGATTAGCACAACTCCGCCTTACTATAGCCTAGAAGCGGGCTTCTGGTTTTTACACTTATTCATTCAAGTGCAGAAGCACAGTTGCCTGCCACATTAACAGCTACAAGTGTGTCATGGTTAACTTGTGCTCTGCTTTCTGGCATCCATTCTAAACAAGATAAACTATGAGTTGCTATTACTTTTAACGCTGTGTATAGTAAGACTGACTGCCTCTATGAGACACTGTATAGATATCATCAGTATGGATTATGTTCACAGCCCGATTGCTTGTTAGAGACTGCTTTTCCGTCTTGCTTACAGTCATTGTGAGTGTAACTCCACTGAAATTATTAGAGCTCTGCTAATACAACAGGATAAATGAGTTCCACTGCTAACTATTGAATTCTGCTTAGTTTCTTTCCCACTGGTTTTAGGAAAGGACTTACAGTAGAAACCTTTTCCTTTTTCACTTGTCTTATTCCATCAGCTCCTTCTACATTGAACGTAGTACTTCCCTTGCTCATACATCAGCATAAATGACTTCATAACGAATGTCTGAACACCTGGATTTTCAGAAATGCCCATACTGTAGCAGAGCCTGTTGGTAGGGTCATATTAGCTAAGATTTTGTTTAAATGTTACCAAGAGACACCTCATTTCAATTTTCCCATTTCTATGCAAACCTCCATCATTTTCAGGTTACATGAAAGTATTTTCTACATAGCATGCAATCACTTACAGCAAACATGTCAACAGGTCAGCCTAAAGAAAGTAGCTGGAAAGCTCTGTAATCCCTAATCCATTGCACACAGTCAGATACTATTGGACCGGCAAGTCATGGAAAACATGGTTCTAAAACTCTTTTTCATTACATCCAGGAAGAATTAATATGTTCAGCACCCAGGACATTTAAGTTTTATATGTTCTTTTTTAGTGTGGGTCTTTTCCTGTTTGCTATAACCTTGGATTCATACTGGCTATACTTTCCCTCTTACCGTCTTAGGCCTTGTGGGTTCTTTCCCTCTCAAAGACTTGTGACTACCTTAAACATCTGGTTTTATTTTTTGTTTAGTAGAAAGTGGCTACGATCTCAGTGACCTTTTTGCTACACTGTCACCACATAACCCAGTCTTTCCCGTGTTTTTTACTAGGATATGAATATAGCTTCCATGCACTGCTCATGCCAACTCACATATCACAACAGTTCTCTAAGCCTGACCTTCTACCTAATCCTATATGCAACTCTCTCCAGCCCGGACTGCCTTTTCTTCTTCTTCCTTCAGTTATTCTCTTAGGCTACTAACCTACCCTTTACAGTCATTCTCTAGAACTTTTCCATAAGCCTTAATCTGATGCCAAAACCTATTTATTTTTTCTTCCTGTATCATTTTAGACTTGTATTATTCTCCAGTTTTCATTGGTATTCAAGAACACTTCCATGAATTTTATATTCCATTTTCTGTCCCTGTTATCCTGTTCAGCTCTCCAAAGCATTTCTCTCTTGCTTGCCAGAGAACAATGCCCCACTCAAACTACACTTCTATTCTTAAAGTATTCTACAGTATTTCAGAAATAGTTCACTGAAATGCCACTATACCTACAGTAAATATCTGGAACATTATCTCCAGCAATCAGAGCAGTCTGCCTACCCTTCCTTCTCCCAGCAGTCAAATATAGTAACTTTGAAAATTCTTACATCATCCTTAGCAAATGGTGGCTGTTTGATCACTTGCACAGCTCTAATATATGATAATTACCTCTTTTTTAACTAGTGTCTAAATCTTCCATTTTGTTTGCAAAAAGAAATGGTAGTAATTCTCCGTGCAATAGTTTAGACCAGTAGTACTGAGATAGTGGTCAGTGTACTGGAAGCAATGCTGGAAGTCACATCAAGCATGCATGTTGGTATGCTCACGATGATGCCTTTCTCTTATTTAGATATGCTAGACATCTTTCTTCTTTTTTGGCAGTTCCTCTCCACTCCACCTTCTTATCCCTCATCTGAAATTATACCTTGCAGCTGCCAATGCTATTGCTTATGTCACTGATTATTATGACTTCAGGGCCAGAAATAGCAAGAAAGAGCAAGATCTTTAGCAATACAAAGAAAGAAGCAAATTTACATACACAAAGGATATACGGAGAATGTAGTTATTGAATGAAGTGCTTCCCATTTTCTGTAATGCTATAAATTCCTTAAGGAAACATAGAAGAATAAGTGCAAAATGTAAGACAAATGAAGACTGGCTGGCCCAGGGAAGGGGCTGAGTCACCATCCCTGCAGACATTTAAAAGACGTGAAGATGTGGCAATTAAGGATGTGGTTTAGTGGTGAACTTGGCAGTGCTGGGTTAATGGTTGGACTTAATAATCTTAAAAGTCTTTTCCAACCTAAACAATTCTATGATTATTTTACTTTAACCTATCATTTTGACTCTACCTGAATTACTAAGCCATTAATTTTATTTATTTTTAATAAAATATCAGACCATTTTACCATGGCAAAATACCATATTCATTTTAATCCTCCTTCAGAAGAAGTTTTCAGAGGCTCAATACATAAGCATCATAGAGAAGACTTTCAGCTACATCTCTCCAAGACAGTCATTCACCAAGCATGTAATATATTCTGGCATAAATTATTACACTGCATAAACTACTTTAGCAATTTAATGTGCACTGTGTCTCAATGAATTCCTATTTCCTTGATCTATTTAGCTGACAGTACTAGCACTCCCCAGAAGAAAGCTAGGAAGTAACATGAAAGAGGGAAAAGAAAACATGACCACTACATGAGATGACACAGTTAATACTGAAGAGCTAGATTTGATTTAATTAAACTTGCCAGTGGAGGAAGCAGATGTAACTGCCAGGTACACCATTGTGAAGCATATTGCTGAGCCAATGAACGTATTAAGAAAGATATGGTTTAAAGATATAAACACAGTATAGATCAGAATGTAAACTTGATGCCCAACATTCCCTTTTCCTTTGTTCCAGAAATGAGAGGTGGGTAGAAATTTCATAAGAAAACTTGCTGTGAAGCAAATACAGACCTTGTATTATGCTGTAACAAGTTCCCTCCCCCCTTAAGACCAAAAGAAGCCTTTGTGCTTTTCATATTAGATGACAAGTTACCATCTAATCCCAATAAAACTTGGTTTCCCAGGTGTATTGAGAATTACACAGGAGCCCGCTGTGAGGAGGTTTTGCTGCCCAGCATCAAGTCCCAAGCTAAAGGTGACCTGTTCGCAGCTTTCTTGGCTTCACTGCTTCTTCTAGGAGTTCTTGTAATTGGAGCATTCTACTTCCTTTGCAGGTAAAAGTGCTTCAGAGTGCTGAAGCTATTTAATCAAGTAGAAATTTCTTCTGGTAATCATGTACTAATTATTTGAATGTAAAAGTATGTAATGAATTATCCATAAGGTTTGTATGGTTATTCAGCATAATTAATGTGGATGATTCAACTTGTTGCTTGTGAAATTTTACTTACTGGCTTGCAGTATTCTCAATGTCTTTCCTAAGCTAGTAATTTCAGTTGCTTTGTAAAAAAGACATGCAGTATACCTGTTTCTGAGAGATTTTCACAGTCTACCCAGAGCTAGTGCTAACAGTGCAAAACATTAGTCAACCCTTACGTTGTTCAAAGATCGAGAAGCAGAAGCAAATTACTAAAGTGCTTCGAGATCAGAAACTGTTCCACTGCATTGAATTGCCAGCCAAACCAACTCGGCCCATTACCTCCCAATTCCTTTACAACTTCTGGTTTAAAAAGGAAAACTAAGGAAAAATCAAATTCAAGAATAATCCCAGGTAAATGTTCACTAACTAACTAACATCTAGAACAAATCAGAATAGTAACTCATTTGTCCAGGATGATGCATGTTTGAGTAGCAGGCAAACATCAGTGCTAGACAGCAAGTGATGCAGCTTTGATTTTAGTAGAATATTAGGTATATTAGGACTTTCAATGAAAACACACAAGCTTTTTCTGGGATTAAGTGAACATTTGATGCTGTAAAATATGAGTACACGTATACCAAACCCAAACAATCTTACTGTTTTCACTTACTCTCAGCATTCACGTATGTAAATCAACCTCCTACATCCCCTCTTGTTTTTTTGAGTACAGCACTTTTTGTAAGAGCTCATTTTGTCCTATACTGTTAATATGTCTTTATGAAGCAACTTACTAGGCCCTGTAGTTCTTAACTACCACAGACTTGCAGCCACCTCCTCTTTCTCCTATGCTGCATTTCTCCTTGGTTCTGATACCCTGAGGTTCTTGCAATTCTGTTCTTTGCTCTCCCATAATCACATTGCTAAATCAACCTCTTTGATCAGTGCCTTTCAATGAGCGACCTTTGGAATAGCTGGTCTAGTTTTACCTCAGCTGCTGTCATGGAAACCCACTGAATGCCAGTTTTTCCCATAGCTGAATATATTTAGAAACAAGAGTATTAGAGTATTTGATAAAATAGAGCTTATATTAAAACCTCTTATTGCAGAGGATACCCCTCTTAGTCAGTTTAGTTAAATTAATCCTGTCTCAGCTGTGGAACACCACAGCAGCAATTTGCTAAACAACACTCGCAGATAACTATAAAGTTATTAGAATGGAATACAGCTTTAACTAAAGAAAAAAAATATTGAAGTCTCACAGAGGTACAGAGAGTATTTCTTTAGAAATAAAGCTTGTCTCTGAGAAGAGGAAAATAGCCTTCAGTGAGCAGAGACTTCAGAGAGTAATCTGTTAAAAGATTCCTTTCCTCTTGCATACAGTAAACTTAGGGGAAGGCTGGAGACACATTTACTGAGTTTTACAGGCAAAGAGCCTTGCATTACAAAGTACAGAAGCTGAGAATAGCAGCAATGACAGGCCTGTGCAAGTCTTTTATGAGACAGTTGGAAGATGAACCGCAATTACTCTACTTCTTCATAGGAAATCAATTTACCCGAGCTTTGCCTAACTGGCAGAACAAGAAGTAGTGCCTCTTTATTAGAAACACAAAGGCAGCAACTCAGTCTTAACGGAGTTGCCCTTGAACCTCTCTTATGTACCAGACTAGCTGTGGAAATCTCATAAAACCATGCTCAGCTTCTTTATACTAAAGAAAAGAAATGTGACCAGCAAGTTGAAGTGGTCCTACAAAGGATGCTGGAGAGGAATTCTTTTCATCAGGGACTGCAGCAACAGGACAAAGGGTAATAGATTTCAACTTAAACAGGGAAAGTTCAAGTTAGATATCAGGGAGAAGTTCTTTACCATGAGGGTGGTAAGGCACTGGTACAGACTGCCCAAAGAAGTGATAAATGCTCCATCCCTGGCATTGTTCAAGGCCAGGTTGGACAGAGCCTTGAGCAACCTGATCTAGTGTAAGACATCCCAGACCATGGCAGGGGGTTGGAACTGGATGATCTTAAGGTCCTTTCCAACCCAAACCATTCTGTTATTCTATAAAAGAACATTAATAGCTAAGAGTTTTGTCTTACCTTTACACTTCAGAGGTTGATGTAGCACAATCATCTTCTACTAGAGAACTTGCCTGTAAGAGAAACATTTGACATGTAAAAGTCCTTATCTCTTGACCAAAGTGACCTATGCTTGAGCCTACTCCTCTCTATTCAGCTCTATAAACAAAGATTGTTGTTAGCAGCTGTCACTAATATTATTACATTTTTTCCTCCAAAATTTGATCTAGCACAATCATAAGATTCTGGAAGAGGGTGGAATTGAGACTTGTAAGGGTTAGCTCCGAGTTTGTGTCATCCTTGACTCATCCTCTTCAAAGAATATAGTAAATTTAAAATGTTCAGAGAAATATCGTGCTATCAGGTTTTCACTATCCCACTTTATTAACAAGTATGTTTGATCCAGAATCAGAAAGCAGAGGCTTGTCCCCCACCATTGTATGTTTGTAAGCATTTCTGTGGCTTTTTCAGCAGAGGATTCTAGTGCAGTTTTAGTGTACACAGTAATGCAATCTGGAGGGATGCGAAAAAGAAGACATTAATTGGAGTTTAAGGTACAGAAATGCAATCTCTAAGATTACACATAGAAACTTTTAGAATTTAGGAGATCAGCGCTCTATTTTCTTGTCCCTGTCATCACTTGTATCTCCCTGTATTTCCTTTCTATGCTTTCTTCCTCTCATTCTGCTTGGGGCAGATTTCAGGACTAGGCATGTGCAAGTGCATTTAATGCTCCCTACAAACAAATCCATTCAGCATACAAGGGTAGAAAGAAAAGATTTCATTACTCCACTTACATAACCAAATCATAACAGTGAAAGTAACCCATAAAAGAAAAGAGTTGCACAGAAAAAGCTCTGGGTGAAAAGTGGGTAATTTCTCCTTTTATATTTAGCTGAGTCATCACATATTTTATCAGCCAAGGATTTCCTTTTTCCAATCCAATATCAATCTGCTGTTAAGCTGATTTCATGCTGTATTTGATTATTTACTAGGATTCATCAAAGTTGTATGGTTTGGGAAAGCAAACCTACAAGGAGCAGAGAGAATCAAGGATAATGAAGAACCAGAATTTAAAGGGCTAGAGAGTGAGAATGATGGAAAGCAGAACAAAATAAAGACAGGGGAAAGGAACCAAAGCTCTGAGGAAAGAAACAGCAGAGAATGGAGAGGGGGGAGAGGCAGAAGTGGTCATGGACTGGTAATGAATAAAAGCAGCTTAAAACTGGAAAAGATAAACAGTAGTCTCAGGTTAAACCTTCCACTGGAACCCACTGAGGGAAGGGTTGCTGTTGAGCTAGCTTAGTCTCAGGCTGAGAGAGTATAATTATTTATGTAGTGAATTGAGTAGCTTTAATTTACCTTTTGAAAACATGATGAGGAATGTTGCTGCAAAGAAAAGACTGAGTTTTTATATGTCCTCAAAGGTAAGTCTTATAAAACAATTGTGTATCATTCTGCAGGAATTCATAAGAACAGTACTGCCACCCAAAATCAAGGTGAAAACCAGTTCAGCACATTAGCTTCCTGTGTTATTTCATCATGTTTTCTCCAGGAATGTGTTATTTCATAGGCAATAAACATCTCTTCTCTGTCAAAGGGAGAATCCCAGTCTTTAAAGATCATGTTCAGTTCTGTTTGCCACCCTCCTCACAAGCTCAGCACATAAAACTATTGCTATTTCTAACTGCTGGCATTCACTAGATGACAGCATCATGCCAACAATTTCATTTTAATGAAGATAGTCAAATATTTACATTACTGAAAAAATATCTTGGATTAGAGTAGGCTTTTGTGTGTGTTTAGGCCCAGGAGCTGCACAACATGCTAGCAGAGCAGAGTGTATGAAGGCAGAACAAATCCAGCTCTAGCCACTCTCTATCTTGAAACAAACACACACCCTACCAAACAGTGGCTCTGATAAAGCCTATCAGTTTAACTTGAGGAAAACAGGAAAGTGTGCAAAAATCCTTGCTATTGCATTGTTACTGTGGTAAGAAATGGCAGATTTTGCTACAAGCATTTCACCTATCCGTGCAGGTCCATCTGGCCTTCCTTCTCCAGAAACATATCGTACAAGAGCTCCTGGGAGAACAATAAGAAAGATAGCTGATTAGCATATATTTCACATAAGCTAGCTTTTGTTTAAAAACATTATAAAGATCTGAATGCCACAGCCTAGAGGAATAGAGAAAACCCTAGGGAAAAATAAATAAATCTGCAGTTCATTTCTGTACCTCATTGTAAGTCCATGTTGAAATGCTACATTACCTGTAAAGTAAGTGTAATATTAATGAAAAGGAACCCAGCCAGGCAGAACAACAGGGCCTAGGAATAAAGCCATTTAAGCTGTCCAAGACAACAGACTTTGCGGAGGAGGTGTATCACCACAGGACACAAACTGGACAGAAAGGAGGATAGCTCGTGACTCTTCTCAAGAGAGCAGATGTCTAATTACTATTAAAAGAAAAGGAAAGAGACAGCAAGAGATCAGCTCTATTTAAAAGATCTGTTTCTCCTCAGGGAAGTGTGGAAAATAACACCTTAGTCATGTTTCACTTCCAAATGCTAAGAGAGTTCATGATAAATACTTTGGTGACATCTATTAATTGCTTAAATAAAGACCTGAGAAACCAGGTCCTGAGAACTTCAGGAGAGAAGCCATGTAGTGCTGAGTGCTGTCCCTGCCTCTAATCTCTCTTCTTCTACCTCAACTATGTGCTTCTAAAAAATGTTGAGTATTAATTGAAAGTAATTGCAGAAGATCCATGCCACTTTTTCCAATGGAAGCACCATTCAATTCATTCTTCTCTTCTTAGATAACTTTTTCACTCCATGTGGTTTGTTTTGGGGTTTTTCCTCCCTGACACCTGTTTTCTTGTTTCATATGGTCAGGAAAGCTTCTATTCCAAGGACAAGTTCCCCACAGTATGGTGCAAACCTGGTTGAAGCTACAAGCAGTAATGGCTGCATCAGTGAGTACATTTAAAGTTAAATGACTGGGCTCCATAACGAAGGGAGGGGAGGACATTTTCTTTCATTAAAATCATGTGTTTTGTTTGTTTTTCAGAAATAATAACAGAGTAAAGCTTTAGAGTGGAAGAATGCTGGGAAAGCAACATGCAGAGGAACCCTAAGAACACAATAGTTGTAGAGGATGATGTTACAAGGAAGATGAGAGAAGAAAGTACACTGAAATAGGAAGCTTACTCACATGTTGGAGAAGACAAACTGAGATATAAAAAGTTGCATTTCCCAAGTTTCTATGTATTTTTGAAGGCGTATAAAATTATACAGAAATCACTAATTTATTTTTGCATTTTGTGAGATTTTTCATGGCAAGTTACTGTTCTCAACACCACAGAGGTAGAAGCATGAGATAATTTTGGGCTTTACTTCATGGGAAGAAAGAAATAATCTTTTTTTTTTCACTGCACAGATAATATGAGATAATGAGATCAGTTTTATCACAATGAAATACTCTGATTAATTTATAAGATTATCCATTTTCACAGGATTTCCCAGAGGAGCTGAGGACTGTCTTGATTCAATAGTTTATATTTGTGATACATGTCCAGAATTTGGCTTGTTTCAGATGCACTTACCAGATGTAGGGCAGGGGGAAAGTACCTTTACCTTTCTCCTGGTGAATACTTCTGACTTTTTCTTTTATTAAACAGTAAGATAACACGAGGCTGAAGTATCACTTCCGGTGTGTTGGCCAGCTTGCTGGCACAAGATTTGATTTCAAAGAAAATATTAAGAAAAGAGACTGGTAATAGTTAAAAGAATTTTCCTTGGCAGAGTATTTACCCTTTATCTGATGTATGTCCCTAATATTAATCAAGACACCTTCCCTAATAGTTTTATTTTTGTCTTGCTTTCTTCTGAAATTCTCCCTACTGAGGGAGATTTAAACCTTACCTTAAATTTTCCAGTTGATATTTCAGATACTAGAAGTCAGGGATTGTACTTATCACACAATATTACCCAGACAGGTGCCTTGGCTGAACAAGTGCTGCCTTCTCTAAAGATTTAGTTGTTTTATTCACATAACCATTTGTTGATCATCCCAGTATATTATATACCACTCTGGTTACTTACAGGATTCCCTTACTCAGACAAAGAGCGGTCAAATGACATGGTCCACCTCTCTTTCTGCCTTGACAACATAAAAGGACTGTTTGGTTAGCCAGAGACACAGAAAATGTGAAGATTCTCTTTTCAACACATCTCTAGCACTGGAGGTTGAAACCAGCACAAATCAGAAATGTTTCCATAATGGCACATTACCTAGCAGCTCATTATATTGGATTTTTAAGGTTGTATTGAAGAGAAAATTAATTGAGATAACTTCAGAAATTGAAAGAGGAGAAAATGCAGGATGCAGATTTCTTACGTCTGAAATAGAGTTTGGAGGTGTATAAAAGCATAAGTAGACAGAAAATGTTGAAAAAGCTTCTGTTCCTAGGATGTCTACTACATGCTCTAGTGGGTATTTTATATCAATATAAACAAAATCCCAGCAAGGGAGAGAAGAAAAGACATGCTGTTACAGTGTATAAGGTAAGAAGCTCAAGTGAAATCTGTATTATAACAGCTACTAGGAAACAAAACAGAAAAATACATTACCTTCACAGGATTCATGGCAGAGAAGTTGGAGTCCAAGTTATAATTCAGCACCTGAAGGGAGAAACTGAGGGCACTAAATCAAGTAGAGGACCTGATCCAGAGATTAAGTTACATAAAGCACTAAAACGTCACTTTCTCTCCAAATTAACCAATCCTATATGCTATTTCCTGGACTTCAAACATTTAGCAGATACTCTGAAGAAAGCCGATAATAGTCTTTTAAAGGCTAGGAAAGATGAAAGCAGTTTTTCATTACACAGAGACATGCCACTGTTAAACAGATTGTTTAGGAGACTTGTAGCAGTGCTGACAACTACATTAGAATCAGTATTACCTAAAGCATTTGCACAGCCTCAGTGAAAAGTAGTCAGAGACGACTGCTGTTAGACAACTTCCATGCATTATTGATCATGAGATGTTCAGACTTCATCACATTCATGTTTGGTATACTTTGTTCATTAAAGAAGGAAAAGGCTGGTGGCCATCTCTAAGTGGAAATTCAAGAAAAAAATATTAATACGAGATGTAAGAAATAAATGGCCTGAAGATGTACTCTACAAACCCTTAGACCCCTCCCCCCAGCTTTCTAGACAGACATGGTGTAGTTATGCACTGTTACCAAGCTTGTTTGCATTAGATGGGAAACAATTTGTACAAAAAGTGAGAATCAATAAACCAAACCCATGCTTTAATGCAAGCTGATTTATGAAACACTGTTATCTTTGAAGCAGATACTATTAGCAATTCAGACTGCTTCAAACCCATTGCACTGGAGAACATTTCAGCTTCTAAAATTATTTCAATACACAGGCTTTGTGAATATGATGTTCAGGTCAAAATGAGATCAGGCTACAAATTCATTTTAAGGTGGTCAAATGCCACAGTAAGCACATGGTAGCCAACATTACATATAATTTAATAAAAGAGTACAACACTTTCTAGTGACTCCTGCTTACAAAATTAAGGAAGCAGTCCTGTGAGCAATAAAGCTAAGGAAACACCAATGCCAATGGATCAAATCTTGTGGCTGGAGTCACTGGAGTCTAAATAAGCGTTATGTGTATATGCAGGGATGAGTAATAGGGTTCCACTTCTCTGCTTGACTCCTGTTTCCATGAAACATAATCCTTCTTGTCTTTAAAATTACCTCTCCACCAGCTAAAAGGTCATGGAGGGAAGTAAAGACTGATTTTCTAGGAAGTTCCACTAACATAATGACACAACAACTATTAGTTATGGCAAAAATTATTTTATACCTGAGGATCGCGTTTTCCTCCCAGAATCTTGTAGCAAAGATCTCTTCATAATGCACTGCAAAAATCTTTTGATGACTTTCAGAACGGAATGCCAGCCACTACCAGGAAATCCCTTTATAGACTTAATAGGTTGCTTTTGTGTTACTCAGTATATAATGGTATTTCATTAGTAGTCCAACCAAACACTGGGGCTAAAGGAGGACAAATGGCTGTTTAGAGAAAACAAGAGTATTTCTCTGCTACGTAGTCTTTTGATTTATATTAAATTTTAAGCAGGAAGGGGAACTGCATTTGGTAGTGCTGCCTGTTTTAAATGGGGGAGAGAACTTATCCCAATAGATACGGTGTCTGTGCCATTGCTGTCTGAGTGTTCTGATGGGAGCAGAGTTCAGGCAGAAGAGGAAAGCAGTTGAGCTTACCTGAAAGGCTAGGGTTTTTATATGTTCAACATACTCTGTGTCAGGAAATATGTATGCACCTAGAAGGAACTGCCCAGGGAGAGGGAGAGCTTTAGCCAAAACTGATGTTGTGGTTATGATTTCAGCATTGGACACTCAACTCTTTCACATTAAAAAACAAAAGAACGCCCTTAGTCAAGTTCCCCTGGTATTAACATCCTTTCAGATTTAAAGGACATCAAGCTATGTCGAGTGAAACCTGAAAAGACTGCGTATTAGTTTGGACCAGAGTTTTCACTTGTGCCATGCTCATATTTAAACACAGGTAGATTAATGAAGACATATCTGCATAAGGTTGGGGAAAAAACCTAAAACTAAACTGTGTTACAATTCTCCTGCAATGTTACTTAGATTACCAGGATGCACATGTCCAGTGTATCTGTCCTAGTTATAATGCCTTCTTTTGACATCTATATACTTAAAGAGGTGGAATATTCCTACATCACGGATTATACAGAATAATCCAAAGAATCCAGATAAATTGTTTACTTGATTTGGGGGAAAATGAGCAAACAAAAATTCCCAAGCATGATGCATGTTTAAAAAAAACCCAGCCCTTTTCATTATTGCACGTAACATTATCTGCTTGTGCTTACCCAAAGTCTGCGCTTGCTTTTCTCATGATTGTACCCTGTTCAACATAACCTGTACGTAATGTGAGAGATCGATTTCAGGATAGCAAAGTGCCAAATATAAATCGTGAAACACTGCCAGGCTGGTCGCCACACACACAGTTCCATGGTTTGGGACAGATGCTCCACAAAACCCTTCTTCAGGAATTATTTCTGTAGCTAGCTAAGGACGTGTAAACAGAACTTGCAACTGCAGAACTTGAAATAACAAGGAGCTACTGCTGTTTTGATCCCCTGAGTTAAAACTACAACCAACTTCTAAATGCACCTCTATGTCAGTTTGTGTAAAATGAACATTCTTTTCAAAGCACATTAAAAGAGACTCTTTTCAAATTGTCCTATCAATGTAAGTGATGGTATTCTCAGTACTTCTGTACAGGCAAATGATGGGCTGCAAAAACACAGGAGAGTGGCACTTCCTAACAGGACTGTGTAATTTGAATCTATATTGCATGTTCTCTGTCACAGAACTCAAACTATTCAGTCATTTTCACCTGATCTGGAGATTCCAGGAGAGTTCTGGTTCTGGGAGGATTTGTTTGCTGTCACTGTTGCCATACTGATAACTCAGCTAAGATGAGCTTGTTCTAAAAAAGCTGTTTCCAACTCTTACAGCTGTGAAAATGTATCATTAAAAGGTGACATGACTGCTGCTGATTCAGTGATGTGAATCACTCCAAAACATTCTGAGAAGTCTGTGCTACTTGCTAATCTCAGTGAGGATCCAGCTGTGAAATGTAACGATGGCAATTTTGGGAACAAGGTTTTAGCTCCTAAATTATCAAAGCACTTGAAAAATACCAAACCAATTAGCTATTAGCTATTTCTCTGCTAATAGTTCTAATGTAAGTAGCTAGGTAATATTATTTCAGTGTTTGAACTTGTATTTGTTTGACTTAAAACAGTGGTACAGGCCCAAGGCACACCATCACCATCAGCAGAAGTGAGCTGTTTACCTAGCTGCATACCTTTGAGCCTGTAGTTCAGAAGACACATTCCAAACAACACCTGCAGGACTAACCCAAAACAGCCTCTTCTGTATCCTGTATCTGGCTGAGAAGTGGGATTAGGAACAAGGAAAAGTCCAAGTAAGAAACTCAATAGTTTACTTCAAAATTAGGAAAAATAAAGCACATGACAATGTGCTGGAGTTTGTATTTGAATAACATTTAGTTAACAACAGAACTAGAACCTAGCAGTTACCTTATCTGCTCTTGCACACACAAAACCCAACAGCTGTATTAAAATGGAATGTGTTTTAGAGGTACACAACACTCATGCAGCAAAAAAAATAATCTTCCCCATAACATTATAATAAAAATAATCAGACAGCTGGGGAGATAATTGTTTTCTTAATGTTTGCAGAGAGCTCTTGAGATTAAAATACAAAAGACCCAATAAAAGACCATTTAAATTAACATGTTTACTATCTGTAACTTCTAACCATGAAAACTTCCAGGTCTCGAATGTTATTTTCCTGTGCCATTCCACTGAGCCACACAGAAGCAGGCATCTGAACAAAGGTGTTTTAGCTTGTTCTCTCATTTGGGCAGAGAGTAGGTGTTCAAAGAACTTGGGATGATATCAAAGTTAGTGCCTTACATGAAAACAAACTTTCATAAATATGAAAGCCAACAGAGTTACTTCTAGTAGAAATAAGTTCTCCATTTTTAGACAGACAAAAATAAACTAAGGGAGGATGAGGGGATAGTGATGCCAAGTGAGCTTCTATGTAGACTTTAAACTAAATATTAAGAATTATATGTAACCACTTGTGTTTTGAAAATTCAGTCTGAGGTTTAACATTTTCTCAGCCTTCTCTGCTGTACACTGAAATGCAAAGTTGGGCTGCATATTTACAGGTCATGGTAAAATGTTCCCAGGCCAGGGGCACAATTCAGTGTCATTCATGTGTTGAAATTAGGTTTGTTCCAAAATCAACTTGGGTCAAAGCAAACCTGCACAGAGACTAACAAAACCCAAGTTCATTATCTCTGCAGTTCTTAACTGAAATCGCTTTCTGGCAGTACAGTTGTAACAATACAGCATAATTTGCCTCCTCTTTATCAAATTATTCTTGCTTTCTTACAACTGCACACTAGCAAAACATCCTATAATAGGGGATTATTTGGATTAGTAATTATAAAATAAAAATTACAGTAATAGTTGTATGTTTGGCAATTGCTGTTTTGGTTGTAAAAGTATGAGGTTATACATCACACCACTTGCCTGTTATTTCTTGTACTTTGAAACATTTCATTTAGTTGAATGATGTGCAAAAAAAAGTAAATGTGCAATGAAACATTATCCATGTTCAAAATATGGGGGAAAAAGAATGTCTTTTACCTTTTGTCAGCAAAACCATCACCCCTCCCTGCAGGTCTTGTGACTGAAAGTTCTCTTTTTTTCTTAACAAAATCCAGTTGTCACTTAGGGATTATTTTCTCTTGGTGGAAACATACTACACTGTAACTGCAGACAATCATCTTTAGAACAGTCCTACTATTCATGTTTGCTTCAATTGCTGAATATTCATTTAACTAGCTTTGTCCACTTTAAAACCTCATGGTTATTTTTTGAATGTTAAAGGTATTTATTTATAACAATATATAATTTATTATTGCACTGCAAAATGTTCTATTGGTTCAAAGCTCTGCCTTTTGATGCATTCACGCTTTAAGCAAACATATTTTGCTTTCAGTCAGTTGTGGTGGTTGAATTGCAAATGACAGTGTGGAGGCAAAATGAATTTGAATAACGAAACACTTTAATCACAGATGTTGCAATTTTATTAATTACATTACTTCCCTGCCATTTGGAGGACATGACGCAGTCTGGGAGGCAGAGCATAGCAGTTCCAGCTCTTCCATGCGCCATAGGGATCCCTATGGCCCATTCCCACTCCCTAAGATTGAGGAGCTTATCTGGGTCTCTGGTGCAGGCTCTTGGGGTT
>JBCJKH010020578.1:0-12151 GCA_039877255.1 Loriculus beryllinus | reverse complement strand
CTCTTGGGGTTCCCCACCACCCAGCATCTTTTCTGTACTATATGTTTACCTCTTAAGTGTCCTCAGCTACAGGACTGGGAGGCCACAGGACCTTGCTGATGATCAGTCCCTTCAAGCCAAACTATCATTGCCTGTTTCACTGCACCATTGCTGGAACTCACCATCTGCCTCTTCAGACACTTCTGGATGTGTTTGCACTGTTGTTCAGGACACATGGTTGATCATACTTCACCTACTTGTACTACTACAAAAAGTTAGTTAAAATTCATCGGCTTACATTAGTAGTGATGCTGACTAACCTGAACTCATTGCTGAAAGCAAGCAGAATCCTGTTAAACACGTAACATATGCAGACAGAAAGGGAAGGACATTACTTTCTGGCTATGCTAAAAAACCATGTATCCAAATCCCACTGAGAGGCTTCTCTTAAAAATCAAGCATACTCCATTTCCCAATACCTTTCCTACTAAATGCAGCAACTAAACATTTTCCAGCTCACACCCACACTTACTAATCTCCTACCCCTAGGAGGCCACTGGGAATTCAAAACTCATTCTCTGTCTTCTAATTAAAAAATCCCCTAAATATCACCAACTTAGCCATGGGAAAGTACTGTCTGTGCTCAGCATCCTCTGAAGGCAACTCTCAGGACAGACAGGCTTCTACCTCAGCTCCTTAGGCCACCATCAGGGAAAGTTTAACTTCATATGGGTAAAAAATTGCCAACTGTGGTCTTACTTGTTACATCTAAAGAAAAATACTGTTATTTTGTTGTACAACAACAGCTAAGTACTTTCTTTTTACTACGCTGAAAAGGGGCCAGCTGCCCCTTTCTGTGTGTGGTGGAACTGATCTTATTTTCATCTAACTCTATTAATAAGTGAAAATAAAAGAGAGAAAAGAATTAAAAACCAAATATATTATTAGCTGTAGTAAGACTATAATGAATCTACTCACTTGAACTCTGCAATACTGCATTCCAGCTGCAGCAATCAAACCTGGAGTAAAAGCACAGGAAAAACATGGAAAAGCACAAGTCTTATTTAAAGACTCTATACCAACAGAACAGAGCTAGATGGTGCATGCCCTGCAATTTCAAAGTAAACCAACTTTTTAAAGCAACTTAAAAGATATCGGGTAGTCTTAATGTCTTAACTTTTAGCACTCTGGATTTGTAAGTCTATAATAGAGAGCATCACGCCACAAGAGAATCTAAAATGTAACCAGTATGTTTTGATTGTGTAAAATTAAATACACCATGACTGAAACTGCTGGTACACACAAAGTATCACATTATTCTAAACCAGCTATTTAAGACAACTGAAATTCAGTTCAAGATGGTGAGACAAGTTGAGCTTGTGACTGGACAATATCTCCTTAAATCAGAGCTTTTTCTCTGAGAATAGAGCGCAAGATACTTTTAGGTAGTTTCATCTTTATCTAATGAGCACTTTGTTATTTTCCTCAAAGATTTTCATTCATTTTATCTAATAAAACCATTTGGGTTTGTAAATAGGATTCTGGGAAGGTTGTGCATCTCTCTTGCAAAAAAAATCCAGGAAATGGTGGATTCTGTGCATCAATATTTCAGAATGCAGCAGCAGTTTTTCTGGACTATTTTACATACATAAATAGAGCACATCAAAGTACCATTTCATTCTACATTTTGTACTTGGACTCCAACTGCCACTTGTGCAAACCATCTCCACTGGGGAAGAAAGAGGCTTTCTTCAATTGCAGAACTCCAGCAAATACAAATGGCCTGCAATTCTGATGTGTACATAAAATGCAAAGCTTTCTCACAGGTATCTTATATTAAACTCTATTCCAACTACAAGATCTGATATTACCAAGAAGATGTTTACATTCTGGAAGGAGATTTGCCTGCAAGATGTCCACTCTTCCACACTTCTTAGCTTTCTGGAGTGAAACAAACAGCTCACTGAAACATTAAGAACATATTTATGCTTGGTTTGCTTTAGTTGACCCAAGATGAATAAGAGTCATAACGGTAGTGTAGCCATGAAGCAGGTTATCCTTTATGTCATTACATTCTCTTAATACGAAATTCCCAGTAACTATTCGATCGCATCCTATTTCCCCATGTCCAAAAAAGCCAAAGAGGGGGACATTTGGAAAAAACTTCCTAAATGCATCTGCTTCCATATTCCTTTTGGTTTTATAATGCCGATATCCTCTGCCAACACATGCAAACATGAAGCCAATGGTGTTATGCTCAGGGATATTTGCTGCTTTGAGACGCTGCATGGCGGCTTCTGCTGTCCTCTCGTCAGCTACATCCTGGTCTAACAGAACAGTGGCACTCTGGATCTGGGGACCGCTGAAAGCCAGCCCAACCACACCGCAGGCATCGCCAGGCTGGGCATTGCTACTGAAAGGCAACAGGCACCAAGTTAGAGAACACTCAGGGAGACCACTTCGACCTGAATAAAGTCCTGCTGTGGAAGAAGCAGGTTTCAAAGCAGACGAACATCCTAGGGATGCTGAAAGCCACACAGTTAGAAAACAAATCAAAACCTTTAAGTTTGGAAATTTTTTTCTTCCCCTTTTTAATAACTTTTCACAAAGAAAAATTTTCACATCCATTACTAAGGATTAAGCATATGCCTACCTTTCAAATACATGCTAAATTCAGCAGTTTGTTTATGTTGCAGCTCTCTAATTCCAACTAAATTAATTGTTAAACTTCAGACACAGAGATACTCAGCATTTACGTATCAATCCAGGGCAGCAGTCAGTAATGGCTTCAGTTTCACATTGCTTTAAGTCTGCCTGGTTAGGCAGGACACACTAGTTTTAGCAGTTACCTACTTACGCTTTATTAGCACTAATTGAATATACAGCCAGCTCTCTTAACTGAAGTAATGCTACAGCCAGCATAAATCAGATGCAAGAAAAATGTTGGTATTGCTATGGAGTCCAGATCTAAGCTGGCATGAGAGGAGCCTGTGGCAGTGTCTGCGCTGCATGCCCCAGCACTGGGCACTCCAGTGAAGATGGCATGAAGGGCTCGCTCTGTGCAGCAGAGCAGCTGCAGCAGTGGAAGCCCCAGTCTGCCCTGCAGGGATCCTGGCAAGGGAAAGGGTTTAAACTGGACGAGATCTAGCTGGGTGCTGTTGAGTGCTATGTCCTTCAGCAGCGGTGGCATATTAGGTGTGCTCCTGGGGGACACCAAACCCAGGTTGATGAAGAAACAAAATGTTCCCATGAATGGTCTCTGTAACAATGAGCGATACACATAGGGCAGCTGAAGCTGACAATCTCCTTTGCCAGGCAGTTCTCACAGCTGCCTTTCAGAATCCTGTTTGCAATACGAAGTTACCAGCTAGATGACAGTGTAGCAACTAGACTCCATCTCTCACAAAAACTCATTATTTTACTGCTTTTGATGGACATTTCTAATATGACATAATTAAATTGCTATGGCTTTTGGAGTGTTTCTTCCAATTTAAATCTTTACAATTTACCTTGAAAAAGATACCTACTTCTCAGAGGTCAATGATGTAAAGCTCTCCACTTGCCCCCCAGCCAGGATGATACTTTTTTCATTCAAAGGATTGACTATTTGATGAAGAAATCGAGTAGCGCCAGGCTTCCAGGAGTTGTAGCCAAACAGAAGAACCACCCGGAGATCTGGGTTATTCTTCAGACCTACAATCAAAACCACAAACACCAATCCTCTTACTATTTTTAAATCCTGCCCCATGAAGCCAACCATCCCAGCCTCTCCTCAAATAATACATCACACCTTAGTAACGTCCTTTCACTGCTGCAGTTTTCAAAGCAAGATAGAAACTGCCCCAGCATTCAGGAGCTGGGCTGCATTCCTGACCTAAGTGAGAATTTTTGAACAGAATCTAGGAAGAAAAAACAATTACATCTGCTTTCTAAAGCTTTCCACTTCTTTACCACATGTTTATACATTATTCAAGAACCACCACAACACAGTAAATTACCTGAGAATTAAATAAATTACACACATCACCCAGTTGCTTACCCCAAGGTAGAAACTGCCAGATCCCTAGATGACTCAAGAAACCCTCATTGTATTACTCTTCCTAAATGACCTACCCTGCTAAGGAGACAATGTGAGGAATTTAACTATGCTCTCCACTGTTCTTTATTTGCTACATCACCAAATGACCTAAACGCAAAGTTGTTTCAGAGAAGAGAAGCAGCTCCTTCCTACTCATTTCTAAACTGTACTGACAGGAATAATTCCTAAGGGGAGAGACTCATTCGTCACTATTTTTTACTAACTAGAGACTACTCAAAAGTTAACAGCTCCACTGGAAAGCTAAGTGAGGTAATCCAAGATCAATACTCAGGATAACTTGACCTTAATGCTCCACAGAACAGGAAGAACACTGACACAAAATTACCAGCTGCAGCCCTACAGATTGCTTTATGAAAGAAGTTAGCACAGAAGCTGTTGGTTCCACCTGTAACTCCACACTGGCACCCTAAAGAGGAATACAGTAATTCAGAACCACCTAAATAAAGAGAACGTACCTGCTTCAGCAAATTTACTTTCATCAAAGACCCTGTTCTTCACATCTTTAGAAAAATGGAAGGTATGAATTTTCACCCCATCAATTTTAGGAAACAACAAAGCAAACCCAGCTTCACCCTCTTCGATTTCTTGAGGCTGATTGCTGCTTGAACCCATTGGGGTAACTACAAAGATACAAAAGCAGACATCTTGTGTTGAGTGATTCTAATACTCTCATGTACACTAAAACAGATTAAGAGATAGAACAGCTTAGGTGATGTAAAATATGACAGCTCATTTCCATAGCAACATACCCAATTAACAACTGTTACGATTTTTTTTGTTTATGCTTTGGAAAGATGAAGCATGTAGGAGTCCTGCTGGCTCTAGATTGTGCTCAAGTCGCTTTCGACACAGAGACACAGATATATGTGGACGTTTCCCCCAGCCACAGCAAATATACAACAGTTGGAAAACAATACAGCTGTACAATACAGCTGTCTCAGGCCTCCCGGCCAACTTCTGCAGGCATGCAAACACACACAGATTTTTAACACACAAGCATGTGATGACAGTATAGAGCAAACTGACACAAATACTGGGAGCATATTACTGAATTATGCTAGTAACAATAACCAAATATCCTACCTATGCTGTGAGAATTTGAGATGAGAAACTAAGAGAAAACTTTGTAATGATAAAAAGTGAAACAATAGGAAACAGACTGCCACAGGAGGCTGTGAATTGTCCAGAGTTACTGAGTATGCCCTCTGTTAGACCATAACACAAGGTACATACCAAGGATGTCTCATATGATTAATCACAATATATGAAACTGAAAAATACAGAAAAATCCAAGAAACACCCAACTATTACATTAAGGTGCCAGCAATAAGGTGGCTGCTCAATTAAATCAACCCTTTTAATTAGAACGGCATCAGACAAAATAAGAACTTAAGTTCCGCATGACTTAACAGCAACCCTGTGACGTCCTTCAAATCTGAAGCTAGCACTGACCGAGGTGGGAGCAGAACACGGACATCAAAGTGAGAACTCTCCACCAGTTTAGGACTATGCTTTCAAAAGCAGAGAAAACTGTGATAAACAGATCCTGGCAGAGAGCTGTGGTACACCAAACACCTTCAAACTGCTCTCTCACAGAACCACACATCTTCCTCCTACCTACAATCCCTGGAGTGACCAGTCCAAGAACCTGACATCGCTTTGGCAACAGTTTTTCAAGCGCAATTGCTGTTTCTTTACTGTTCCTTTTCCTGGCTGTTAAAAAGAAAAGGCAGAAAGAAATGAAAGTGGATTGTTCCGATGGGTACTGAGACAAACCCTACAGCAGTCCCATACTGCCCCCATCAGTGGCTGTCCCATTAACAACATGGCAAACCTGTACTAACCAGCAGAAGCACAGGGCTCCTGGCATGCAAACAGAACCTGTACCCCCCAGAGAGTTGGAAAGGAACTCGTCTATGTAACAAAACATAAGATGTGCTTCACACAAGTGCAATACCACGTGATTGTGGATTTTGTTGCAAAATATCTACTTTCCCCAGAAATTCAAACTCAGAATTCAGTCCAACCGTTCCCAGCCCTGCCAAGGCCACCACTGCCCCATGGCACTGAGGCCTCGTCTCCACGCTATGTGAACCCTTGCAGGGACGGTGCCTGCAGCCCTGCCCTGGGCAGCCTGTTCCAATGCCTGAGCACCCTTTGGGGCAGGAATTGTTCCTCAGCTCCATCTAAACCCGCCCTGGTGGAGGTTAAGATCACTTGTTACACGGGAGAGTAACTCAGAGCATTCCCTTTCAGCCGCTTTCCTCTGTGCGCACCTCAAGCATTTCTGGAAGGCGGGGGGGGGGGGGGTATTTCCCTTTCTTCTGCTCGTGACACTCCCCATGCCCGCTGAAGGTTTCCGCATCGGCGATGTAGAGCACGGTCTGAGGCAGCACGTGCACCTTCTGTAAGGAGAGAGGAGAAGGAGCAGGACGAGGAAGAGCAGGAGGCTGCGGGCTGCTCACCCAGCGCCCGCTCCGCAGGCTGGGACCCGGCGCTTCCTCAGGCGGGAGAAGGGCTTGAGGGGGCGGGAACGCCCTCTACCCCTTGAGGCGGGAAGCTCCCCCCCCCCCCCCGGAGGCGCGAGCCCCGCCCGCGCGCACGGACCCACCTCAAGCTCGCGGGCCATGGCGCGCACGAGCGCGTGGCTGTCGGCGGGCCCCGGCTCCAGCGCAGACACCCATGCGAGGCGCTGCCGGGCCCGCAGGATCCGCCGGGCGCACTCCCTCCACAGCCGGCACACGCTGCGAACAACAACACCGCGGTCAGCGGGGCGGCCCCTCGCTCACGGAACTGCTCACCGACACCCCCCCCCCGGCCCTTACCAAGCGGCGCGCAGCAGCGCCTTGGTGGGCAGGAAGCCGAGGACGCGCTCCACCACCTCGGGCAGGTTGCTGAGGACGAACCCGCCCTTTGCGGCCTCCATAGCGGCGCCCCGGCGCCCCGCGGCCTCCCCTTCCAAACCGCGGCCACGGAGGTCCATGGCGGACTTCCGGCCACGAGGAGGCGGGGACAGCAGGAGCAGCCCCATTACCGCCGCCTAGCGGCGGGGAGGACCCGAGGGCTCCTCACCGCACACATACACGCACATACACAGAGCAACACGGACCCAGCGCGCTTCGTAAAACGGTTTTTATTCATAAACTTGATGCAAGTTTACAAATTACTGTACATTACCAGGGCGCTCCGCCGGGAGAAACGGAACCGCACCCCGGGGCCGGCTCTGCCCCCCCGCACCGCGGCTGTGTGCGGGACAAGCCCGGCAGCGCGGCACCCAGCGCACCGCGGCAGCCGCGCGGGCTGGAAGCAGAGCCAAACCTCTCCCATCCTTTCTTTCCAGCTAAAAACTGGATGTGGGAGCAAGCGCCCCAGGGAGCCGCGGGTGCCTGGCAGAGGAGAGAGCACAGGGGTGATAGTCAACTGAAAACAGAACAGAAACATGCGTCTGCGCTTCGAGAGAGTGCTTAACTCATGGTGCGGCCCCGCAGGGGAGCGAAGGACTAGTACTACAACCAAAATAGAATCGATTTAGTTAAGGCAATGAAATATACTGTAATTACACAGACCCAGATTCGTTTCCTAATAAAGAACCAGCAGTTCCCATCCGTCTCTCCATCACAAAACCACTGTCATGACTATGGCAACGTTTCTTAAACCTCTGACTCAGGTTACATGTTTTTGTACTTTTAGCTTTCATATAAAAATTTTCATCCAAGGACTTTGATCTCCATTTGTGCCAATCACTTTTATAAGTTCATTAGTTTACAAATGATTGCAACAACCCGTTAATAAAATGGAACACCTAAAAAGGTTCTTTTTTTAGTATTTTAAATAACTTCAAGCTTCATACTGCGGCTCTTCTTGTTAAGGAGCTTGAGCCAACAAGTAGCAGGAACAGCTCAGCAAGTTCTGATGCCCCAGTGGAAGTGACTAGTTACAAGGTTTTATTGGCACAGCCTTGCTCTGCTTCAAAAAAATAACAAACAAAAAAAAAAAGAAAAAAGAAAAAAAAATTAACATAATCTAAACAAAGAGCATTTCTTCCAAAAACCAGTTCATATTCTCATACAGCCATGAAAAATGTTTAATGACTTAACATACATGTGTTCTTCCTATATCATTAATTTGGAAATACTACAAATGCTGTCATTTTAGACCAGAAAAAAACCAACCCTACTGTGATTTGCAAGACCTGACATCTCCTAAAACAGTATTAAACAAAGGTATTAAACTTCTTGGCTTTAAATGAAAACAATACACAATGCAAGTCTCTGAAGTCTGCATTTTGCAAAAGGTAAGAAATACACAAAAGTGTGTTGACCAACTCACTCCTATTGAATGATCTTTCGTATCTCAGTAGCCTGCTGGAGGGAGCTTATGCTTTCAAATAAAAAAGGGAGAAGGGAGGGCATGGCCCAAATATGCTGAATCCATAAGAACAAATACGGTAAAGGCCCAAACTGCTCAGTCCAGATACCTAAGAAGAGCGGAATGGTAAGGCTGTAACTTATACTTTACGTGTCAGTTGACAGATTATCCACTAACTTATCTAATAGCTAAAGTCTTCAGTACAGCTGTTATAGGGGCACTCGTAGCTTGAGTCTGTGTGTTGGAAAACATAAAAAAGAGCTTCTTTTGTTGACATTGGTCCATGTATACAACAGTCCTCAACATTAGCCATCTTCTTTTGGAGGAGTGTACCAGCCTGCAAAGAACAGACATGCATTAGGTACTGACATTGGTATGTCAGGACAGTCTTACACTCAGTTTCTGGGAGATAGAAGTCTAGAACCTGGCTCCTTTCTTCCCTCTTAACGAAGGCCAGCTCAGCAAGATCCAGTGCCCAAAATGCTAGTGGTCTGCAGTGGGACATAAAGCATGTGGTGTATTCCAGGATCACACCCAGTATTTGGGTGGGAAAAATTAATATTTCCAAGTTTGGGTTTTTTTGTGGCAGCAGCTATCCCAAGGCAGACAAGCTGGACAACAACAGGGGAAGCTGTTGAGAAGGAACGTTCTGTAACAAAACCAAATCAAATAGAAGTAAAACCCCCAAGTCTTCCAGCCATTTAACACAGACATACAAACATGACTGCACTGGGATATTTGTCTATAAATCCCACCTCCCATACTGAAGAGCTAGTCACGTACAAGCATTTGAATGGTTTATCCTACTTCTGTAAGTCTTGCTGTAGCAACAGGCTCAAAAATGTCAGTTGAATAACTTGTCTCCTGATTGGATTTGCCATCTTTAGCAGTTGAATCACACCTGAACAAATGTGCATAGGGGTGGGGTTTTTTTCAGTCACCTCCAGATCTCCAACCTTAATTCTCCCAGCCACTACTGTAAAAATTCCTCTGATTTTTTGTACAGTGAATAAATGGCCTATTTATTTTGTCCCAGAGAGCAGGTAGCAAAAATACACATTTTACAGCAGCTATAAATGTTGTGGATGCTTTGTGTACAGCTCGTGACATGGTAGCAATCACTGTAGGCTAGCACATAGCTAGAAGTAATGAGAGCTCCATGCTGGCTTTTGTAGCAAACTAAAAAAGCAAAAGGGTTGGTTAATGGCAAAATAAATAAATAATAATAATAAAAAAAAAACAAAAAACAAAAAAACAAAACCAAACAAAATTGGAAAGCATTTTAAAGTTGTCATCTTTGATCTTCCTCCCCCTTGCAGAGAAGGCATTATGTCCAATTTTAGAGGTAGGGAACCTGAGGTGCTTGCTCCAGCCACAGTGAAATACGCTCATGTTAACAGCAACATCAATTCCCAGAAGACACTGTGTCCAACCTGGACCACAGAACATCACAGAAGTGGTAAGTGGACTAACTTCCTTGTCACGACACCAGGGTACCACTTCTACTGACCATTTTTACTTAACATGTCAGTCACTTATACCTTTTAAAGCCTCAGGTCATTTGTTGTCTCTTCATCTTGGCATAATGAACACAATTATAGCTGAAGCACTTGAACACTTGTTTCATCCCTCTAAGAGACCATAAACTGGCTTTAAATAGAACAATGAATGTCTCCCATTTCTATTGGACAGTTTTCCAGTCAGTGCACTTGACTTGGACTTCTTCTGGTTTTTTAAACCTCTAGTCTTCCTTTCCACTTTATCTCTTCCTTAATGATTACTACAAGGTCTTGGCCCATTGAAACAAACCCCTCCAGGGAAAGAGGTAAACCTCCAGCAGACACTTCACTAAGACACTCTGAAAGCTCCAGGAACAATCAAGTTCCTAGATCAGCTGGCTGAAAATGAAATTGAACCACCTTTCAAAAGACAGTAGGAACACATGGAACATCCGCATAAACTGGAAAAGTTGCAATGATTGTTAGTCAAGTTACTTTAAGCACAGCTGTCTTCCTAGTGCAAAATGAAAAGGAAACACAATTTATGTTCTTCCCAAGCCAACATAAGACACTCTGGCACTGAGAAGTTTTACTGAGACCAAATATCAATCCCCAGGTTGCTGTGCCGACAAGAACAAAAACCAAAAGAATGTACATACCATTTTTCTCATGTATTTGTACTAGTGACTTATAGGACTGCTGTGCTCTTGCTAGGTTATATTGATTCTGAAAGGAGAAAAAACTAACATAAAAAACTGGCAGCCAGACACTTGAGACTTAAAAACAGTTTTACAAAGAAACTACAGACTTAGAATTAAAAAAGCACGCACAGTGTTATAACATTCCTGGATTTAAAGCACAAGATTTTCAAAACAAATACCCTTATTTTCTCACTTTTCTTCCATCATGTAATTTGTACACCCTGACTGCTGGAAAGGTCCCTCTATGAGAAGGTTAAGAACCTGAGCAACTGGAATGAAGGCTTCAGGCAATGTGCCTTGCTCAGCTGACCAGCTACTGGGTTAGACAGAATGGTGACCATAAACTTTTACATCTTACCTACCTAGGTCACTGACCATGGATGAGTGCTTAAAAACTGGCATCCAAAAGACAGTTTCATTCACTTAAATATTTAAACATCCTTTGAAAACAGCATTTAGTACTTCAAAGTCTTTTAAGCTATGGCCTGTTACCAGCACACCCACTGGAACTGAATTGTGATTTTCATTAATGCTGAGTGGCTAGCTCAGGATTTGCATGGTATTATTTTTCACTCTCTCATGAAATTTTGCAGGTGTTTGAGCCAGCTAAAGGAGGAGAACTCCTTAATATCAGCATATGCAATCCTGGCAGCCAGGCTGTCATCTACAGCCCTTCTCAGATCTGGAATTTCCAAATGCTCCTGATTCCCAATGCTGATACCACTTCATTCCCCACCTTGCCAATAGACTGCAGTCGAACTGCTTACACACCCTGCCCATCCCAAAGTTTTATCCTCCCATGCTCATCATTTAACAAACTCAGAGTTAACTGCCAATAAAATACACACACATGCATCAGATGTCAAGATAAATCAAAATGCAAATACATTTGCAATGACAATTCTGTTGTTAAGCATCTTTTGTGGAAGTCAGCAAAGAAACGGAAGCCTAATAGGAACTTCTGTAACAGATATAACACAGCATATTTACCTTATTGGCTCCAAACTGTACTCTGGCTTTTCCTTTGACTAAAGTGGCATTGATCTGCATGATGACTGATTCTATTGAATAGGCACTGCTCCAGCCCTGGAGAAAGAAGGAAATATTTCTATATAACATGTACTTGCTTCTTGTGCTTAGCTTGCACATTGATGTTGGGATATGTGCTTTGGGAGGTTTATTTTTCTGAACTCTGTTTTTAGTTTTAAGTACTTGTTTTCAGTTAACAACAGAGAAACTCTGCAAAGTGCTATTACAGTCTTACTACTAAGAACTTCTAGGAAACATAGGAAGGCTGATTCACACATTTCCAAAATGCAGCAAGACAGAAACAAGAGCGGCTCCATTATCACACAGCTACAGCCTGGGCAAAGAAGAGATTCAGAGCAGCCTTGCAGAGGACTTAGGGGTGTTGGTTGATGAGAAAAAGAACATGAGCCGGCTTCAGTGTGTGCTTGCAGCCCAGAAAGCAACCGTATCCTGGGCTGCATCCAAAGGAGCGTGAC
>JBCJKH010020577.1:0-11615 GCA_039877255.1 Loriculus beryllinus | reverse complement strand
GGGCTTGGAGCAAGCTGCTCCAGTGGAAGGGGTCCCTGCCTGTGGCAGGGGTTGGAGCTGGAGGAGCTTTAAGATCCTGTCCAACCCAAACCATTCCATGATGTGATGGAGCTGTGGACAGAAGTGTGGAGCTGCTCGGTGCAGGCAGCATGGGTGGGAGAAGCTGCAGGGGATCCCCCCCGATGAGCATCAAGCTCCCTCCTTAGTGTAGTTGCAGAGGGAACCACAGGACTGAGCTGCTCATGAGCCCTTGCACAGGGAGTAACCAGATTTAGCAATCTGTAGCTTGGAGTTGCTGTGTTACCTTGGAGATGGGCACAGCTCACAGCATAAGCATCCTTCCCTTGCCTGGAGGGTGCTGCTGCTTTTGTTGCTATCTGCAGAATGGCCATGGGCTGAGCCCTGCCTGTCCTGTGGGTCTGGACAACGGTGACAACCCTTTTGCTGCAGCTCAAGAGCAATGGCACCACTCCTGTCTCCCGTGAGCTGCCCCTGGCAGTGCTGTGGCTGCTTGGCAAGGATGGAGGGAGCTCACAGCCCTTTCTGCAAGGAGCTGTGATGAATTTGTGCTGCCTCTCAACCCAGTGCTGATTCGGCAACAGCATTGGAGACAGGAGCTGGGGTATGAATGGGGCAGGGAGGAAAGGGAAGGTCACACAGGTAGGTAAGTGTGGGGTGAGAGCTGACACAGCACGGAAGTGCTGCGGGGTTGATTCCTGCAGAATGAGCCAGGAAAGCAAGGTGAGTGCACCTGAGACATCACTTTGGAGGTGCCACATTGCCCGTGCTCACCCTGGCACTGATGTTACTTCTGTGTAAGTGTTTAAGCATTTTCCATTGTCTTGGATGGAGTCGCTCACTCACCACATGCACCTATTGCTCTTTACCTTCTTGGCTTCATATGTGCAGTGCTTTTAAAGCAGGAGAGGAAATTGAAGCAAGCCAAGTGTGGCTGCAGCCTACCCACGCTGGCAACGTTCAGCACTGTGAACCTGTGGCCTTGTCTCTTCCAAATGCAAAGATCTTGTCTCCCAGGAACTCCAGAGGCAGGGAAAGGTGCTTGTTAGTAGCTCAGAGGCAGACTTGAGTGCATCAAGGAACACCTTTCCCATGATGTGCCAGATACTCTGGGTACCAGCACTGACTTGGAACAAGACTGGATGTTGTGCTGGGTCGTGTGGGGACAAACGTGTATGGAGAAGACAAGAGAGGGACCAGTGTCAGCTCCTCACTGCTCCTAGGAACTCACCCCTGGTCCCATCACTAACTTGTGTGTCTCTGCCTTTGGCTCTGCAGGCTGCAGCTTACGCATCAGAGGATGGGGTTCTCACAGAGGCCATGATCGATGCCCGGGTAGCTGATGCTGTGCAGCAGCACAAACAGAAGATGGAGTGGCTGAAAACAGAGGGTGCTGAAGCAAGCCAAGGGCCTGGCAGAAATCCCCTCCTGCCTTTCCCCAAGGGGACACCCGTGTGAGAAGGCTGCAGGCTTCAGACCAGCACGTGTGGGGCTGTGGGCATGGGGGGAACCCGGGAGGGGCTTTGGGGCAAGTGTTTGGTGGAATCATTGGTGAGATAAATGTGTCCCTTGGGGCAAGGGGGGCACTGCCTTGATCTGCCTCTGATTCATGGCTTTAAAGGCACCAGAAAACAAAATGGTTTCAATGAGCAGAAGGAAGTGAATTAAAGGACCCCCTTGCTGAAATGCCAGTGACTGCATTAGTCTGTGTGGCCTGTCCTGCTAAAGAGGCCACAACTCCAAATCCTCCTCAGCCATCTGACACTGAAGTGTCCCAGTGCCATGGGCCTGTGGGAACCCACGCTGGGTCCAAGCCTCACATTCCCATATATTGAACTTTGCAGGGTTTAGGCTCCAGCAGAGCCATTTCTGTCTGCCCATGGCCACCTCCTTGCTCACATCTCTGTACAGCATCACTGCCTGCTCATTGTTGTTGCCTGTTCACAGACTCAGGACCCACTTTGTGTTCCGAAGGTGTCAGCTCCACTTGGTTCACTTGGACTCAACCCTTGGGAGCTGCTGGAGCTGTGCCACTGCTTGGCTGATTAACATTGGGACTTCCCTTGCTGGCTGCTGCCTTTTGCCTTCTGTGAGCCTGGGTCTCGTAGAGGATGGGACCTGGCTCTTCCCAGTGCTCGGGATGCTGCGTAGCCCTGCAGCCGCTGCTCCCCAGGCTGGGATGGGTCTGTTCTGCCTGCACAGCCACTGTGCTTTGTTTGCTTGGTCCTTGCTGCCGCAGCCTGGGAGCAGCCCTGGGTGTTTTATTCCCTCCAGAAATGATGTCTCTCTGGAAGGATGGGGAGGGGGCACTGCTCAGTGAGCCTCTGGCATCCCCATGTCCGGCATCAACCCGCCTGTGCAAGCACATGTGCCTGACCCCAGTCCCTGCCCTGCTGAGATGCTCTCCTCCAACAGGAGCTGACAGCAGCCTCTGCTCCCGCTCTTCCACTGGTGGCTGCTCCAGAGCCTTGGGAGATGCTCGCTGACAGCAGCTGAACAGGGCTGGTCACAGCAGGCAGCCTTGGGGACACCAGGGATGAAACAACCCCAGAGGCTGCCAATTGTCCTGGGCCACCACCCCTCCAGCTGGCCATGTTTCACCCCCAGACACGATCTGAGATGCCATTTCTGCAACTACCAACCAGTTCCATGACAGCAGCTCCCTGCCTTGCTGCCTCGGTGCTTTTATCACCCTGCTGCTGCTGTGGGGTTTATGCTTATTGGGGGGGGGGGGGGTGTGTGCTTTGCTTGGGTTTGGGGTGGTTGTTGCTGTTCTGCTTTCATGTAGCATCTCCACGAGTGGACAAGTCATCCATCAGCGTCTTTGTGCGTAAGGACTGAAGGTCACCTCGGTGTCAGACTTGTTCTGTTTGTGCATGTGAGGTCCTCTTCCAGGGGATGAAGGAACAGGATGAAGGATGCTAAAGGACGGGTTCCTGGTGGCAGATTTTGGTACTGATAGAATGGGAAATGAGCCCAACCTCTCTCAGGTTTTCTGCACCTTTCTTCCATGCTTGCTCTTGCAGGCAATAGGCAGGAGAAGCCACGCTCCTACGGAGGCAGCCTGCACCCAGAACTGCTTTTAACAGCAAAAACCTTCCTTTTAGATCAGTTTTGGACCTTGGAGCTCCCCAGTGCTCCCAGTGAGGTGAAAACCTGGGGCAGTGTCCTGGAATGTCACATAAATAACCCAGGGAAACAGCACACGGAGCAGGGCTGGGCACAGCTTCTCCCTGCACCATCCCAGCCTTGTTTGTGCCTCTTCCTCTCCTAACCCCCTGCCCCAAAGCCCTGCAGTGCCCCGAGCACACCCCCCCTCCCCCCTCCAGGAGCCTCCATTCCCACCCCAAAGGGTTGCAAAAACCACTCAGATGCAAAACATGCAAAAAACTATTTTACTGACAAACAGCAAAGGACGGGGCTGAAGGTTCCGGCGCTGGACGGTTCCTCTATGGCACAACCCGACTGGAAGGGAAGGAACGGCTCCAACACACTCGCCCGTTGACCCAAGGGAAATCACAGTGTGCTTTTTCTATTGCCTCCCACCACCCCAAGCTCTCCGCTGCTCCCCTTCGCCTCGGCACAGCCCTCACCCCCCAGCACAGGCTGCTGCGGGTGCCCCTTGCCTGGGCAAGTGTATTGAGTAAGAGAAATTGGCCATTATTGCTTTTCGATCACAGCAAAGGTCATGCTGTAATCAGACTTGGAGCAGAGCATCATCTCCCTTCTCTGTTAGGACCAGCGTGCGTTGTAGCTCTTCCTGTGTGATGCATGCAAACGCGGTCTGAGTGCAGAACAAAGTAAAAGGATCAAGGAACACAGCATTCCCGAGTCCCGTCCTTGTATTCCCACTGCAGAGCACTATTCCTGAGCTATGTGCTCTGCCCTGCAAGGGTTCCCACTGCCTTGGTGGCTGAGCTGCGGGTGCTTAGTGCCTCGCAGCCATCCCTCCAGTGTCCCCCCTCCATGGAAATCCCAGGGCTCAGCTTGAAGAGGGGACGGAAACTGGCAACCCCGCTGGGAAAGGTATGAGTGAAATGAAGGGGGGGCTCTAAAGAGGAGGAATGGGCTTCATGCAGTGAGCACGTGATGACGCACATGGATCTGAACACACGGGGACACACGAGTGGGAATGGGAAGAAAAGAGATGGCAGGAACAGAAAGAGGCCGGTGTGGAATGGGTTTAGCTCCATGATGCCCTCAGGCATCGCACTGAGGGGTAAAGGTGTCATTCAGCAGTGCTTGATAGGATGGATTTCCCTTCCCACACCTCTCCTATGCAACTCATCCCATTCGGGGTGCAGGCAGCCGAACCTGGGCTCCTCACACCAAACACGCAGGAGAACATTCCCAGTGCCAATCCCAGCTCTGGATGCAGCTCTGAGCTCCATCTCTGCTCTAAAAATAGCCCCTCCTGAGGCGGCACAAACCCCCCCACACTACCCGAGGCTGCAGAAGCCTCCCTCAGAGCATCTGGTTGGATGAGTGCTGAGACGTGGCGCACGCTTCCCACTCCTTTGTCCCTATGGAGCTGCCTTTGCAGACACAGCTGCCAGCTGGATGCTTTGCATCCCTGTGTTGTCTCTTGCCCAGGTTCTGACCATGCGCTTGCCTAGCCCTGACCTTGTTGTGTCAACTCCCTGATGCCAAAGTCACATCCTCCCAGCTGAACCCTGCTTGTTTGGGGTTGTTGCTGGGTTCGGGGGTTGTTGTTGTTGTTGTTTCAATCTACGTTCTCTTTGATTGTGTGCGAAGACTGGATCAGAGGCAGGAGAACAACAAACGAGTCAACACTAGAACATCTCAGACAATTAAACAAGGAGAGAACACCCCCACGGCCAGACAGAAGCAAAACGAACACATGCACAGGAGCAGACGGCAGACTACAGACAACCGCGCTGCGAGCAACAGGAGCAACCTCACTTGGACAGAGAAACGAGACCACACATCAGAGAGGGCTGGGGAGCCTCACACCTCGAGCAGAATGGGGTAGGGGCAGGAGTGCTGATGTGATGCAGAGAGAGAGCAGGATGCAACGCTGGTACTGGGGCTCTGCTATACCCAACACAACCGCTCCATGGGTTTTGCTCCCCAAGGAGAAGACACTGGCAGACACTCGGCTGTTGGGAACAACAGTCTCCTGCACACCACCACGGGTGAAATAACACATGGGACATGGGCTGCCCCTGTGCAGGGAGAGCTCATAGAATCACTGGTTTGGGTTCAAAGGACCTTAAAGCTCATCCAACCCCAACCCCTTCCACAAGAGCAGGTTGCTCCAAGCCCAGTCCAACCTGGCCATGAACACTGCAGCCTTACTTGGTGTGTAAGGTTATCCCATCCCAGCAAGAGGCATATTCTGATCTCTGTGATGAGGGTCACATCTACAGCAGTGTCCTAGGCTCAGAGGAAAGGGCACCTCACACCAGGAATCTGACTTTGTGTCTCTATTAAGCTGTTTGACATCCTCCCTGCACAGAAGATGCACCAGATCTTTTGGGTCAGGAATAGGACCTGACCTTACTGCACAGGAAGGAACTTTCCCCTTATTTATTAAGGATGAGACTCAAAGCCCTATTCATTTCCCCAGGATTAATCCCACTGGTTTAGTGTGTGCTGGGACAACCTTGCCCTATGAGGATATCTCTGGTTCCTTTGACTGTAGAACCAGGGAATTACTCCCAGTAAATCCAATTGCACAGAGAGGATGTTTTGGTTGGTTTTTTGACTATGTGCAACCAAGAGAGAGGGTAATAGCTGCAGGCACAGCAGGTTAAATCCAATCTGCTCTGAAACAATGGGAATATCACGTCAGATTTTCTTCCCTCTATTCCAGAGCCTCCTGTTCTTCTGCAGTTGTGGTGTGGATCAGACTTAACCATGGAAATCTTGTATTTAATGATAACTCAGCTGAGGCCAGTTGCTAGAGCAGGGCAGAGCAATCAAACAATAGGAGGCCACTGACAGATTCAAGATATCCATAGAAGAAAACAGCAGTTTCTGGTAATACTCACCATCCTTTTGTTCTGGATGTTTTCCCCATTTAAACACAAGCCCACTCGATATAGAATGATGAATGAAGGAGAAATGATTGGGATTCAGGGCTACCACCTTCAATATTTGGGGCTAGCATCTCCCTCCCTTATTCCTCTCAATGAAATCCCTCTCTTCCCACTGCAGTCAGCAGGGATACTGCTGTCTGCTCCCAGCCTGTGCCAAAGCAATGCAGGCTGAGGGCATTGCTTCTGTCCCGCAGCAGAACAGGACTGCTACAGGAATCAGATCCCATCACGCTGTCTTGGTGCACATGGGCTTTAGCAACGTGTTCAGGCAACTCCTACTGCAAGTGAAGGAGGGCTCCGGATGTTGAGGTTGGTTTCAGACACTTGAAGGCTACCTTGAAACCCACACCTAAGCTGTGACCAGGGGAAGCAAAGGCAAAACCAAGTTAGAGCATCCTCGCACTTTGATTCCACCCATTATGGGGACTTTGGGCTCTGTGGATGAGTTTAGCTCCAGGCCCACATCTCTCTTGTGCTCCTCAAGCCAAGCCCAGCCTGGTGCTGAGTTTATTTCAGCTTGGATCAGTAACACAAGAAGAAAGTGGCTGTTCATGTGCAGGAAGAGGGAAGACTGGTAACAGGACCCCCTCTATCCTCATTCCTAGGGTGGTACGGACCAGGGCCTCAGGCTCACCCTCTAAGCAGAAGGGAGAGCAGCTCCTTTCCCCCAGGCAAGGGATGGGTGGTGGTTTATGGAGCAGAGGGGTATGGTCAGGGTGTGAGTCAGATCTAACATTGTTCAACTTAATACACTTCTCCCCCCGTATCAGGAGCATCTCCTCTGCAGCACTGGTGAAGAACAACAGCACTGGCATCAGCCAGGTACCACCAGTATAAAAGTGGTGGAAACCCAGCAGCACCAGCCCTGTTAGATTGATCCCTTAGAGTGCTGTTCCCCTGGTACTGAGATGTCTCGGATTGCTTAAGGCAGGTTTCAGTGTACAGCAATGCAAACAACAGATCAGTTATATATTCCCAGAACTTCCGTCCCCCCACAGCAACTCCCCAGACCAGGAACCAAAGCAACAGGGGTGCTGTGCCTCCACAACCAGCGAGCAGCAGTCCCCTTCCAAACCTGGGCCCAGCCAAGCCATTCTAGCAAGGGAAGGAACAGAGCAGAGCAAAACCAAGCTGAAGGACCAAAGGAAAGGGGGAACTCGAGCTCCTGGATGAGAAACTCTGCGTCTTCTTCATGTTGTCCCAGCTCCATACCCTCAGCCAACATTCCTTGTCGGGTAGCTGGATGTGCAGGACAGCCGTGAATGGCAGGAAAAGGGGGCTGAAAGTATAATGCAAATCTCTTTTCTCTTTTGTGTCTGTTTGCTTTTTACATATATACACAAGTCTGACAATAAAACGTGGAACACAGTGCAATGTCTTGGCTGCCTAGCATCCAGGACTGGCTTAGTTGTGCATCCTGGTGTGCCACAGGGACACACGGGGTGGATGAGTAAAACCGTGTTCTCAGCTGGCTTCCACAGAGGAGCAAACCTGTAGCTGTTCCCCTGCAAAAAGAGCAAAGTCCTCTTCAAAAGCTCACTGCAGTCTCTGGAGGGGAAGGCATTCCTCAGAGGTGCCGTGGGCTGGGGTGCCCGTTGTGGTACAGCTTCTGTTTGATGTGCACCATGTTCCCGGTCGCCTCCTCGTACTGCCTGTGGTGACGTTTCCTGAACTCCTTTAAGTTACAAAATTTGGGAATCCAAGACCAGGAATTGTCTGGAAAGCAGAAAGAAGGGAGATGAGGGATGGGGGGAATGGCAAGGCCCTTTTCCCCAGCTGCACTTCATGCCTTGGCTGGAGCCCTGAGCATGATCCCATCCACACCTCAGACATGACCCTGAGCAGGCAGGACACGCCATGGCTGTGCCTGCTGTAGGAGCAGCTTGTTTCAAGAGCCCCATCAGGACAGTGAGGGTGGGAGCTGGAAGAGGCAAACCCAAGCTTCCTGCTCTTGGTAGGAGCCAACCCCTTGTGTTGAGCCCTGTTCTCCAGCCCTCTTTGTGCCTCGCTCACACTCTGCGTGCCAGGCTGACAGCAAGAACAAGGTTCAGCAGAGGCAGGAACCTCACAGTGATCGCTGCCCACCGCTGTAGCTGGCAGGGAGCAGCTCTGGGGACCAAGCTGCACACGTATCAGCATCCCTGTTCCACCCTGGCTCTTTGCTTCTGTCCTCTGAAACACGGGCCAGTTTCACACAACACCAGCACAAACCTCCTGTCCCACAGCCTGTGTCAGCTCTCAGCCTACGAACCCTTCCTTATAGCAGTGTTTCAGCTGCCATTCAGTGTCATGAGAGCTTTGGGTCATTCCACCCAGGAATACACCCACAGGGGAGGATTTGCAAGTCCCAAAGAGCAATAGATTGTGTAAAGTTGAACTATTTCAACTAGCGTGAGGTGGGACGTGACTGCTCTGACCAGCACGGCAGTTACTGTGAGGTACAACCTGACATCCAAGTTTCTATGGAATATCTTCTATTTTAAGCCATCTCTTCCATCAGGAAGGAGCTATAGGTTATTTGAACACACCAAAATTTAAGCTGATGAGGCCACAATGTGACATTGAGTCATTGCTAAGTGCTACTCACATCTTTCAGGGAGGGCTCTCCATCCTGTACCAGCACAGTGCTCTGTACTCCCCCTACCTAAGCTCTCACAGTCACAAGCATCATTTCTTTCTTTAGAAGGAAATCTTGGCTTAGGTACTTGTTCAACAACGAAGTAGTTATCCTTCCTGTTTATTGCCTTTAAAATGGCTGGATTTATGTAGTTGATTTGAATGAATAGACAATACCTAAATGCTCAATATTCATTATTTAGCTTGAAATTCCCCAGGGATTTTTCAGCCTGTCTTTAACGAAATGTACCTTAAAAATCCTTTACTGGAAAAAACCATCATGTCCCACTGGAAACCTCACCTACAGATCAGATGAGGAGGGCTTCCAGGGTCTCCTCTGCCACATATTTGATTGTGAGGACACAGGGCTGTCAATAGAGCTGGGGACAGTGCAAGCACATAGCTGTGGAACAACCAACCTGGTTTAAGAGCAGATTGGGCCCATGTGGCTGGTGCAACACCCCTAAAACAGCATTCAGCCTTCTGCACCATGGCAGGGGCACTGCCAATGGGGTTGTTAAGGGAGGAAAAAGCTGGGTGCAAAGTAAAACTGCATTCTCTTTGTGTAAAGATGTATGTGCATGGCACACTGGCCAACCTCTTCTTAAACCCTTAGAATATGCATGCACAGGGAGAAAGCAAAAAAGATCATTCATCTTAAACACTAAATTCATTATTAGCATTACCATTAATTACTGAAACTAAAAGTCTGTGCAGTATCCATTCACAAGAAGGTAGGTTAGAGGGTGATAGTATGGATGTAGCCATAAGGAAAGGCATTTAGTGTCTTTAGGAGCAACATCACTGCGCTCACTGTAGCATCTCACACAAGGCCCTACTGACTTCATGAGGGGAATGAGATCACAGCCACGGGTGGTCTGGTGACAACCAGGTGTCACGGCCTCAAGATTGGCTCCGACACCTTAGATCTCACTGGAAACCCTGGCAATTTGCCTTCTGCTTGGGCAATGACAGCAGCACAGCCTCAAGAGAGCCCCGCTTCAGGAGCTGCTCAAGCTGCTGGGGATTTGGGAAGACTAATGAGGAATTAATAGCGTTTTCAGATGGGTTTTTAGAAAGAGATTGTCCCCTTCCATAATGAGAATTTCCTACAGATACATCTTTCTCTTGCTCACTCTCCTTTTCCTCTGAGTTGTACTTTGACACACACCATCAGTCAGAGTCAGAGGCTGAGATTTGTAGTTACGCTCTTATGGAATTACAAGTAATTTGCTATTTTAATAGTTTTTTGTCTTTTTCCCCCTATAACAATTGAAGTCCCTGGGAAGTTGATGCTGAGGGAGCAAAGAGGGCAGAGAGGGCCTCTGAAGGAGCATCTGTTGGTCATTCCCAGGATGTTAGTTCAACTAACTGGTCCAAAGGCTAACCAGTACAGCTAACACTGTATGTTACTACAGTAACACACAGGCTGATGTCACTACTTAAAAGAAGACATATCTGGAACAGCAATGAGAATGGGAAAACCTCAGCTGATGTGTTCCTGCCACAACACAGTAGTGTCTGTCATTGCCAGCACATTGTTCCCAGCTTATACAAACAACCAGAGGCTGCACTCCATAAGGATGTGCCTGGCTGCAAGTCATATGCATGGAAAAATCCACATTTCATGGAAGTTTTGTCTGGCCTGAAACTACCCTGCCCACATGTGCAGGCACACACAGCCACCATCTGCCAACCTGCTGATGCTGGTTTCCATCAAACCCCCCTTTGCACCAACACATACTTCACACTTCCCAAAGCACAGCCCTTGAGGCGAGCATCTGGCTATATCCATGGAAATATCCCTGCTTGGATAAAGAGGGCTGGGTTGTGGCTGCTCAGGAAAATCCCCATGGAACAAGACGATCTCCTCCCTTTCCACCAGCCTTAGAGGACAGGGCAAGGGATTGAGGGAGGAGAAGGGAGCCCACACGGATGCACTTACCATACCGTCGGCTGGTTCTCCAGGCTCGCACTGCGTAATGGAGAACCCCATCCATCCACACCAGAAACCAGCTTATACAAAAGCCCAGCAAAAGTCCCAGCATCAGATCAATCTCTTGTTTGGTTACATTGTCAGTCACAAAGTAATTCTCCGAGGAGTCCACCACCGACTGATCCCCGTCGTATGGGATAACATAATGGACATGATGCCTGTTGCAGGGAACAGAAAGAGGGAAAAGCATCAGTGGAGAAGAGCAGAGTTTGACTGTCCAGCAGCAGGGGCTGTTTTAACACCATTCCTTCGAGTTCCTATCAGCACCCCTGAGAGCAGAAGGGCTTTTCTGGGCTTAAATCAGCAGAGGAATTGGCAAAGAGTGAGGTAGAGAAGTGTAGAAACCTGAAATCATGGCTGGGACTCGTGTCGCATTCCGGACACATCGCTGTGCCTAAGCCCATCATCTGTGAAATGGGAAATAATATTAAGGGCAGCGTGAGGCTGGAGCTGTCACTCCCCAGAGATGTAAAGGGCACAAATGCTTTCATGTCCGCAGGCAGAGGTCAGGAACGCTCTGCTCCTGTGAGCACAGACAGGCTCGAGGGCAGCCATGCACAAGATTCCATTGGAACGTGGTGCCTCAAAGGAGTGAGAGAAGCCCTCTCTGCAGCACTGCCCATGCTGGTGACTTCATGGTGCTGCTCCAGGGGATGCTGCTGTGCTTCATGTCCCATCCCTCAGGGTAAAACAAGACTCGTATCTTCCACGTGTTATTTCACATACTTTCAACTCCTGTTTCACATGTAAGGATGCTGGAGAGGGGTCTTCATCAGGGACCATAGTGATAGGACAAGGGGTGATGGGTTCAAACTGAAAAAGGGGAGCTCTTAGGCACAAATTCTTCACTATGAGGGTGCTGAGGCGCTGGCACAGGGTGCCCAGAGAAGCTGTGGCTGCCCCATCCCTGGCAGTGTTCAAGG